>JAKTSR010000112.1:0-38715 GCA_030580325.1 Sugiyamaella sp. yHKS617 | reverse complement strand
TCCCAGTTCCCGGCGTCCTCCTCGAGCGCAGCGACTGCGCTCGAGAAGCCACGGGGCCTGGGGCAGCGCCCCAGCCCGGGCCGGAAAAGCGTGTCAACAAACATACAGCGATACTAGGTGCTCTCCTTTCAGTCGGCCAGCAGCGCACCAGCCGCGGGAGTACTGAAGTACAATAAATAAATCCAAGCCGGCACGGGGTGCTAAGTCTTAGCTGTTTTGGCGGCCTTTGCGGCTGGTGGGGGCTCGAAGAGGTACTTCCAGTCCTCGACCTCCTCGACAATAGAGCGCAGCTTGTCCTTTACGGCTTTGGTGGCCTGGCGGCCGAGAGCGACGCGCAGTGGCGGGTTCTGACAGTGGGCCAGGTCCCAGACGAGGGCTCCGAGCGAGTTCATCTGGGCCGCGTGCAGCGGATGCAGGCCCAGGTCGATTGTCGTGGTGCGAATGCCCTGCTCCTGGATTTCGTAGGCCAGTGTTTCCATCATTCCCTCTATGGCCCATCGCGATGCTGCGTACGCGTTGACACCAGGGCCGCCGATGAAGCCCAGGCTAGACGAGATATTCATGAACTTGGGCACAATGTGCAGGGCGTCTGTACTGGTGCTGGCGCTGGTCTTAGTCTCGCCATCAGTATTGTTACTGCTGTCTTTCTCAGACATGTCTGCTGGCCCTAGAGTCATGGAATTGCGTAAGCTAGGCAATGTGCCTTTAATGATATTAAATAAAGTGAACGTGTTCTGTTCCATCAGTTTGCGTAGTTCCGTCTCCTCTTCCTGCTGACGAAGTTCAGTGGGTGGTTCCGGGGATTTCCCATTCACCATTTCTGAAGAAAACAACCCGTAGTCAAAGCCCACATCAAGCCAGTTCACCACACTGTCAACTTTGCCAAAGTAGTTCACGCACTCCTGTACGGCAGCAGCTACTGCTTGGGGCGTATTCAACGGGCTGCGCACCTTCTTCCATTGCTTCGGGTACTTAACTGCTCTTGGCTCGGGATTGGGCTCTTTGTGCAGCTCATACTCATTCTCCACTGGCTGCAAGCTTCCACTTGTCAGTACAGGACCCGTCTCTGAGCCAGAAACTCCTGTTGTGACTGCATTGGCTGTGCTGGACGGGCTCAATGCACTTTCTGCTTTGCCTTTCACCTTATGAAGGTCTGGTGTGCTCGCTGGACTTCGATCTGGACCTGGAGCGGCCTGTCCCGATTCCGCTGGGCCACTGTTCACAGCGCTGACTGTTCCTGCTGTGCCTGCCGTGCCTGAAGCCATACTAGAAGCACCAGTCTCAGGTTTCACTAGACGAACATTGTGCCTCGGAGCGAGCTGGATTGCAAGGACACAATCGCCCCGAGCCAGGATCTCGTCTACAATGAGCCATTCTCCTCTCGTGCTATGGACTCCCTTGTCACCCTCTTTGTCATAGCGGAACAACCCGAAAACAACAAAAACAAGCTGCGGTACTGACTGCTTTGGAACGCTGTCCAAATATAATGGCTCACAAGTGTCAGGTAGGATTACTCTGTGGACCATTCTCCATGCTCATCGTCGACATCTATCGGGCATCGTTTAGAATCATCGAATTCAGGCGGGGTCCCGAGGAACCATGCCCTAGGACAGCTTGCAGAGTGGGGGTTGCATAGGCAAGCGCCTGTCATCTCAGCTGGCTTCTCGACGCACAGCTGGCGCCCCGACCAGTGCAGCTGGCGTCTGGCGGGCTACCCGGTGCCTTTTCCGGCGGAAGAACTCTTTCTGCTGCCGGCCCGCAGCACCTCCTCCGCTGACGGCATAGTGATGTGGACCCGCTGTATAGAACGCTGCACTTATCCGGATTCTTGTGGTATGACGATGCCCGCGTGCTTTGTGATGCCTCAGACATGTATTTGAGACACCACTAAGGACGAATTCAGACGTTCGGCTCTAGAGCTAGGCAGAATGCGGGTGACCTCCACATCCCGTGAAGCCGAATGCTTCATGACGGATCACTTTACGACATGTGAATTCCAGTTCTGCCTGCGGAAGTGGCCAGCGGCAGGTGGGTCAGTGGGAAGCACAACCCAGCCTCTGTCGGGTCTCGGTTATTGCCATAGCCGGCCCCGGACGACCAAGAAAGGCTGCATTTGGAGTCGCCTCGGATCCACTCTGCCCGCTGAGTGACCCACTCTGAAACCAGAACTGCAAATTAGTGTGGAGTACGGCCGAGATAGTAGGACCTGAAGTTAAGCCTGAGCCAGTGGGATGTATAGCAAGGGCCGCAGCGAGACACAAGAGCAGGACGAAGGTCAATCCGTATATCAATTACAAACGATCAAGTATATCATCTATTACGCAGATAACTTTCGAAAACAGATCACGGAGATTAGAAATACTCCATGGCACAAACAGTGCTCGACACAACCGCTGCACTCTGTCAAGACTCCGCAGATATTAAGCACACAAGTTTATTAAATACTACAAACAAAGAGAATAAATAAGTGTTGAAGAAATAAAGTCGACTCCTACGCATCTACCAGTTTCCTATAGAAGCATAGTTGCCATAACCATAATTGTATCCATTAGTACCCGGAGGTAGCGAGCCTTGAGTGGTAGGGACAGTACTATTGGCCTGTCCTGCCGTAGTAGGAACTTGGTATAACTTCTGAGCGCCGGCTCCATTAAGATGAGGTGATGTGGTATTGCCATCATGAACACTGGCAGGGGCCGACGAAGATTCCACATCGGTAGATCCCATTGGGGGTCGAGCAGTTGAAGGAGTGCTAGGTAGTCTTCTAGGGTCCGAAGCAGCAGTAGATGAAACCGAGCCAGTACCAGTGTAATCATGACCGTAAGTAGAGTAGGAATAGCTTTGAGACTGGATCATAGGAGGCAACGATGGAGAGTTTGCTCCTGTAGCAACACTACTGCGACGACTAGTGGCTCCAATGCTGTTAGTCGAGCCTACACTACTAGGCGGCTGAGCCGAGCTGGAGTATTGATAGCTAGGCAACTGCAATGACGACGAATACTGATACACGTCGGGTTGTGAGATAGGAACCGAAGAGGTGCCACGGCCATTGGCGTTGTGTCTGGCTTGTTGCGTTTGCTGCTGTGGCTGAGGCTGTGATTGTTGCACTTGAACTTTGGGTTGGCTTAAAGGAGGTGGCAAGCCACTAGTAGTTGCAGATGGAGGAGCCGGCAGTTGCGACGCAGCAAACGGTCTATAACCCGAAATGTAATTGTTTGCTGGAGATTTTCCGTATGCGCTGTTCATATTACCATCCATCATGATCTGGTTGACAGCATGAGGTTGCTGCGACTGCTGATGAGGGTGTGGTGGCTGCTGCTGCTGGAGTCCACCCAGCTGATACTGCTGGCCACGATTATAATAGATTGCTTGTTGTTGATAGCTGCTGTTTTGATCAAATCCGTTCATGTCCATTTCGTAAGGCATGTCCATAGAACGGCCCATTACGTTCATAGCTCTGCCGGGATGTTCATGGCTACCAGAAAATCCATATAATCCACCCGATCCAGAAATACCAAAGCCTGACATACCAGTGGAAATATGTTGCTGCTGAGACGCACGTTCTGAAAACTCACGCTTGACCATGCCCAAAGCCCCGAAGTGGCTGCCAGGCTCCGCTTCCTCTGAGTCTAAAGCCACTCGGAAGTGCCGGGTCTGTAACAACTCTTCGGAAATTTGAAGATCCTTCAGTCTAGGATCATTTCCAGGAGTACCGAAAGCATTGTTACGGACATCATCTGGAAGGTAGTATGATACCAAGTGGTAAGCTTGGTTTTGGTATTGAATAGAGATAGTCTTTTTGACAAGACCGTCTTCCTTAAACCGATAGGTATCTGTCAGAGAGCCCACAATATAACGGTCATCAGACTTCGCATCCAAGTCTGATCTAAGTTTCATTCCACTGGCCATGACTCCCCCAGCGTTGGTAGGTCTGTATTTTCCCATCATCTCCAAGTCACCGTGGATGGCATTTGGAGGTCTTCCAGGAGACTGATAGTGCATACCAGTGGTGGGATCCACAATAGAATCTCCTCTGCCACCGTTACTTCTCGACGGCTGCTGTTGCAGGATTGCATCTCTGCTGTATGGGGGACTGTTGTCGTTCTGCTTACGACGATTTCTCTGCTGGCGGAAAGTTCTCTTCTTCTCACCAGGAGAGAAGGGCTTTTCCAACTGTCGATAGATCAAGAAGTTACCCAGAATACGCGAAGGAGACCAGGCGATTCCATCGGTCCATCTCTTGATGCCAGAGTTGTGCTCATTGAAGATAAACACAGACCCCGACTGGATTAACTCAGCTCGCTCTCTGTCATGAGGACGACGGGGAACCTGTGGTAAAACACCAGTGATGGCGGCCTGGAAAAGAAGGATAGCATCATGTGTCGTTGCGACATAGCCTGAGAAAGTTGGACCAATACTACTAATACTCATTGCTAATTAATATTAGTACGTCAATTATTATGGTTAACCACTGAGACTTGGCTTTTGGTTTTGGTTTTTGGTTTAGTTCCTCTTGTAACTTGTAACCTTGTCGCGGAAACAGACACAAATCACCACCGGTCTATTAAAAACTCTACTTCTTCTGGTGCAACAGAAGATGAGAAAATAATCACTTGGAGGACACAGTGAACAAAGTGACCAAGATAGACGGCTAGTTCAGACAAGGTGAAGTGACTTCAAATGACAAAACCGTGAAGTCAATGAGTTGTGAAAGATCAAGTCGAACGCAAGTAACTGAAGTATGAAGTATAAAGTGAAATGCCGAAGTATAAACCCAATATACTTAATATACTCTCAGGACTTGTAATTTTATTTGAAAAGGTTTGTCGCACCAAGGGCAGACAACAACAAATAAAACCAAAAAATTCTTACTACTCAAAAGAACCACCTGATATTAGTGTGGGTCGCAGAAGTCTAATTTAATGAACAAGGTTGGATTATTTTTATTGCACTGTGGGTCTTGCAATTATAAAATAGTGAAGAGACGGTTTCTTCTTCTGCCACAAGCTCCTAGTTCAGATTAAAGTCAAATCTGTTTCCAATTCGCTGGTTAGTACTAAGTAGGCGACTTAAA
Organism: Sugiyamaella sp. yHKS617; assembly: GCA_030580325.1. Lineage (NCBI taxonomy): Eukaryota > Fungi > Ascomycota > Dipodascomycetes > Dipodascales > Trichomonascaceae > Sugiyamaella > Sugiyamaella sp. yHKS617. The sequence goes on along the minus strand of JAKTSR010000112.1, from coordinate 33,644 downwards.
GTTCAAGGCCAACGAGAACGATAATAAAATTCATTCGTTGGGTGCTTGCGGATAAATGAAAACACTCGAACTTACTATTGCTTGAAGATAGTTGTACCCGTTTACAATTACAAATAATTGTCTGTACTATTGTTATGAACTACCACTTTTGTTTAATAGACGTCAAAACTGGGGTAAAATCAGAAAAGTTGAGAAGCTAATAATTCATCCGAGCACGGAACCGCCCGTTTATTTAAGTCCCACCAAGCGTGAGATTCGGTCCGCTCTCCGTCACAGTGGTTTTATGTCAGAGCTGGAGTCTTCCTCATCACATCTGAAACTTGCTTTTTCGGGGTTCCCAATGAGGTGCATGGCCATATTGCTTTTTCTCCTCATTTAAGGTTTTATGTGTTGAGACGTAATTAATTTTTATGCACCGAACCATCTTGCGCATTGCTCTTCTATCAATCTTGCCCAATCTGCGCGGAACGCTGCCAAGGCATGGTTTCTTTTTGTTAACCCAGAAACTAGGGTCGGAGTTCCCAGCTCGATTTTACACTATAGCCACCACCATCTCAGTGATTGTAATTAATTTTATTTAACTAACTGAGTGTCAAGTAGCGTTTTGAAAGCCAAGCTTCTTGTTGGTGCTTGACTTGCCCTATGAGGGGAGGCACGCTGGAAAAGAAATACAATTTTAATAAGCAGGGCCTGCCTTAAACGCTAAAGAGAATTACAGAGACATGTTCCCCTCTTTGACTAAAGTTTGCTGTTTTGCGGCGGCCCACCACCAGTGCCTGATAGCGAAAGCAACACAGCTGCAGCGCAAAATTGAGATGACCCTGGGCGCCCCGTGTTAAAAAAATGGCAGACACCGCCGCCGCCGACTCCGCAGTCGACTCCGCAGCGACAGCCGCCGCCGCCGCCGCCAGTAGCAGCTATTATTAATCGCCGTGTACGTCTCGGTAGTTAGCTTCCCCGCTGGCCGCCAGGCGATGGCGCCTCACTTCCGATGCTCTTCTCCAGGTCCGTCGACGCCGCGGCAAAAGTGCGCGTGTCATAAAAACTACACACAACTAACTAACCGGCACCCAGCTAGGAATGCCCAGGATTCTCGGTTGATTTGATCTCACCCGTGAATGTTTAATCAAACTTGACTTGGGGGATCTTCCAACATTAATCTTAATATCTTTACAAGTTCAACGGCTATACTCTTAAATATCTCTGAGTCTCTAGAGATCAAAACAAGAACCTCTAAGCCCACAGGGAGACATGTCACGATCAATATGCAGGGATAGATAGATGTCAGCGGGCCTCGGTCGGAGAGCAGTGCCGTACATGGAACCACATGTTTGCATATGGGATGTAGGACATGCGCGTTTCAGGCGGTGCTCTTCCCAGTAGATTTTCCTTTTCAAGCAATGTTCGAAACATAATCTGCATAGAATGTCTCGTAGAATGCCTTGTAGATGCCTTGTAGAAATGCCTTGTAACTCTGAGGAATGCGAAAGATAAAAAGTGGTCTGATTTTAGTCCTGCACTGATCAGCGCCCGAAAACGTACCGGAATGTAAATGTGCATACCTGTGTTCGGCAATAATTTTAGCCGAAACGGAGGGGCTCCTCATGGGCCAAGCCCAACTGGGGCCCAGTATGACGAAGTTGTTGCTACTCCTGGCTACATTATCGGGGCGCCGCATGTGGAAGACTCCGGACATTGTTTCTTTTGTTACCTGGTCGGATTTTGCTTTCTTTTGGCGGACGGCTGTTTCTTTTCTTAGACTCGCTTCCGGCTCGTCCTCGTCCAGACTGAGCACCCGTAAAGGGGTTGCTGTGCTTATCGCGCCACAAAGCGACCTCGCAACTATTTTAAATTTATCATTAGATATATAGGATTTGAATGATAGCCCATGCTTTGGAATTATGGACTGTTATACACTAGCGAACTACTCTATTACCTTGATATGTAAACAAGCTTAAAGCGAATAAACATCAGAGTTGCAACCTAGTAGAATCTTATTGCCCCCCGGACGATTCTATCAGATTTACCACTAGTCCCTGGATCTGAATTAGAATTCAGAGCTCGGTTTCAGGTCTCAAATAAAGGACTTCGGGTTCCTGATTCAGGCTGTCATGGCTTGTTGCAACTGAAAGTAGGGCGCCTCATCGGGAAACATATACGGCGCCAATTACTACCGAAAAGCCGGTCCGACGCGATTCACCGTCAGCTGCGCCGTAGCGGTCGCCTCGCCTCCATGTACAGGGCTATGACATACGGCCCTAGCTACAATCTAGCCACTAGCACTGTAGAAAAACTAATTCTTGCATAATATTAATTAGTACCACCAGCTGGTATACCGGCCGAGGATGAAGATGCAGAAACTGGACGCCCCGTAGATATATGGCAGATTTACAGCGGTTGCCGCCACGTCACGTCTTGGCGCAACAACTGTCGACTAGGCTGCGCAGCCTGGGGCAGCGGCAGACCTACCGACCGCCTTGAATGGCATAGTCCCTGCACATTGTGGCTTGACTCGGTCTCGTCGAGCCCCTTCTTTGCGCGACTCCCTCCACTCTATTCTATTACCCTTTCAGTGCCCCTTTTACCCCCGAACTAAATATATCTCTGTGCCACTTTTATTGCGAGGGCTGCGGCTCATAATGCCATAGGATGGGCTGAGGTGCTGGCTGGTGTTCTGTCCTAATTAATGTGCTGATTTTACTGATGTTGACGTGCTGATGCTGATGTGCTGATGCGTGTGCTGATGCGTGATGTTTCACTGCTCACTTTCTGCACTATGTTTCAGGACCCTAGTGACACGGGGAATGTGGACACCCTTCTCGTCAGACTAGTTCAAACGATCGGTGTCCCTAACATTTGACAACATGTCCCCAGTTGCTCATGTATTTCTGATGTCGCGGATAATGACTTTCCCGTTGTTCTCTGTCAAGGCGCCCCTTCACAGCCTGGCAGCGAAGTGTCGATCAGGAATATGGCCCAGTCTAGGATGATGCAGATCATCTCAGATTACTTTTGTGATGCCATTACAGCCCCCACAGACTTTTGGTTCCATGCATAAAATCTGCATCTATGCAAGATCTTAAATGTCATATAGGATCTGCTGCTGATCCGCCAAATCCTGGGCACTTTCTACCCCCACTCTTGCTATCCCCGTTTAGGATGTTGAGAACCGAGCTGTCATGACCCTCTATGGACCGGTGGCTGGTGTCCTCGCCTCCGAGCTAGATATGCTGTCAAGGGCCATTGGTCAGTCTGATACGATCGTCCAATTATGCCACGATGGCAGTTCACCTTTCTTGTTTTTCGTTTAACAGGCCGGTCCTCCTCTTCCAATCCGCCTTAGATATCGGCGGAATGACGTCCGCGGAACGACGACGGGACCCGGCCCTCTCGATGCCGACCTGCCCGCGAAACACAAATGCAGCCATCTCAATAGGTGAAGTAGTAAGGTACCCAAGAAGAGCCGAAAGTATAATGCGATGTTTCGTATTACCTACTATGTATGGTAACCAACAGCCGAGCGCCGATCTACTGATATGATAATAGAGTTCACGGTAAACTTCGTTGTTGGGTTGTCTGATAAGGCTGTTTAGGAGAGAAAAAGTAAACAGTGCTATGGCGTGCCGGAATAGAACAGGAGAGGGGCCCATTGGGAATTCAGACTTCGAAAATCACATGTTTTCTCCAAACTGGGCCGGATGCGATGAAGGAGATTGGTTGCTTAGCACCAACCTAACCAGTGCGCCGTTTTCGGTTCTGAATCTGTCGATGTCCCCTCAGCTGGATGGAGACGCTCCTCATCATCCAGATTTTCGAACGCACCCTGCTAATCGTTACAACCGCTATACACTCTAATAGCTTATTTCAGTATTTTGGGTGTTGGTTTCTAATGTAACTGCCAATTAACTTTATGGTATAACGTTAATACTGTTAGCTATGTATTAATCTACAAGGCAATCTTCTGTGATTTGATCCATGTCGACGGTTATCCTAGTTTTCAAGCTCTCAAACCTCTAAAGTACTGAAGCTTTAAGCTTACACAAACTCAAATGTTAACTGGGAGGTATACTGGCGGAGCTACGACAGAAACTTCCCAGTTGTACGCCTATCTCTCACTTGAACCACTTGATGTGAAACTTTATTAACATAGACAAATACATATAACAGGGACACGATGCAACTTTGGACCCAGAAAACATTTAATCCAGCTTGCCAGTAGCTGGTTGGTGACGATGGTGAAGAGGCAGAGACAGTTGTCCGCCACTATTTTGCCTCTTCCTTGAGATATAGACAAAGATGGCGACGATGATGGCACTGAAAGCAAGCCAATGCTGAGAAATCTTGAAACGGATGTACCAGATGAGACTGCTGATACCTGTAATAACTACCTTTGGCTGTATTTTCTGAGGCGACTCAAGAATAGCCTCCAAAGTTTCAATTATTATCGACCTGGAAGCTTCAATAGGTTGGCCGGACAAATTAGTGTCCCAGTATCTAGACCCTGACTTGTCGTTGATAATTACCGTCGGCTTACCTACTCTGTCGGTGGCGACCCCATACTTGGACCGAAGGTATCTGTTCCAAAATACTGAATCAATCCATGCAAAGCCGACCACTGGCTTGGGGGGCACTTTGACTTTAATACCTTTTGCATGGTCTTCGGCTTTTTTGTCATCTCTATCAGCTGCCTCATCGATTTTAAGCTGCTTCTTTGCTCTCAAGTCCATCAGCTCCTCGAGGGTTTCCTTTTTGACGTCGTCAAGATACTTCTGGGCCGATACCTTGAGCTCGTTAATAGCCCGGTCTCTAGCCTTCATATCCCTTGGGTCAACCATGGCAAGAACAACATATTCCGCATGGTCGAAAATTTCCTGGGCGTTCATAGGTGTCAGTTGAGGAACGAAAGACAGCCAAATCTCTTTGACCCAATTAGAAATATGTTCATGGTCACGGATATCCTTTGGAGAAGGCGCGACCAGCTCAATCCATCTGGAATTCTTCGGGTCTGACACAGCGTATAAACTGGGGAAGTGACTAACTCCCATTTTGGCTGCTAGCTCTGTCGAGTTGGACTTGTAAATACGCCCGTAGTCGAGTGTGTTGAGTGCCACTCGTCGCATGGCTTCAAAGTCTTCGCCAACTGTAGTTTTATCGTAGAAATATACAAACGTTGCCTTATCATTGGCCTCATCAACAATTGATGTCAACTCCTCGAAAGAATGGACCGTAGCTAGGTTTCTAGCTTCGGCTGCACCATTAGCAAACTCGAGCAAATCTGCAAACCCGCGCAGAGAATTGTAGGGGGTCTTGGTAGTTCCGGAGAAGTGGAACAGCCCAGGCAATGCATCTATACCAGCATCCTTACAGAGCTGTCTTTGAGTGTCGCAGTTAACCTCTCCTACGTTGATCTTGCCACGAAGTTCGTGGGCCATTTCCATCCAAGCAGGCTTCATTTCGTTACAGTGGGGGCATCTTGGCGAGAAAAACTTGATGAACCATGAATCGGTAGTGGCTGTAACTCTGCGAATGAACGATGTGTGGTCAAGAGGAATTGATACTCCTTGGGGATTAGGACCGCTTGAAGCAACGGCAGGGTTGGCAGGTGCACCCGTTTCCTTTACACTGCCTGGGAACACAGTGTTGACGGTCTCCTTACCACCAGTATACTGAGGGAACTGATTAGTAGTCGTTGTACTTTTAACTTCAGCTGTATTTTCTGCGGCACCCGCAACCAAGGGACCAGTAACCGTGACAGTGGTTGAGTGGGTTTTAGTACTGAGTGAAGTACTAGTCTCCGGGTGATCAAAGAAGTTGTCTCTGGCAAAAGTTACCAGGCCCTCCGGACTTCGGTCGGCATCGTTGTACTGCTTGATCGTCTTTCCATTTCGATATAATAGGAGATTAGGATAGCCCTCGATTCCCTGCTCATTACATAGATCACCGTGCTCGACACAGTCCACTTTGGCCATGTGGAAATCATAAAGCTCCTCAACGTCCTCCTCGTCATTGAGAAGCTTCCAGGCCTTGGTCCAATCTGGAGCTAGCGCAATACAGTGAAAACAGTATGGGTTAAAGAAATCTACCCACCATGTACCTTTTTCAATAGTGCTTAAGAAGTTGGTTTCATTCAAGTAGATAGGTGCGTTAGGATCCTCCTTATCGTCCTTGCCCGTTGGAGCACCAGTGCTAACCGAAAAGCACAAAGCTATAGTCAGAGCGAATGCGACCAGTCGTCGTTTAGTCGAAAACAGCCACAGCATTGAATGGTTATTCTGTTCTGGCCTTCAAACGTTTCCCTGTTAAAAAAATCTTATCTGATTCGGTTTCGTGCCGAAAAAAACGATGCCGTACGTGTGAAGCCACTACCAGTGCTATACCTTAGCTGTCTTGATTACAAGCTCCACGAGCTTTAATCTCTCTCGTGTCACGCGAAGCGGATAACGACGATGTGAAACGTCACGGAGTGTCTCTTTCCCCTGTAACAGTTCGATGTGAAGCTTGACCCTTCTTGGTCAGAGCACGTATCCTAAGATCTATCAACTGGAACTTGCTAGCAGCCCTGTTGTACGTCTAGCACTCACCCTGAACGACTCTAAATGGCTCTGCCGTTGGCCTTGTCGAGTTGTTGGGCAAACAAATCAAAGAACAAACCGCTGATCGCGTGTGGACACGATTGAACAGCTCAAGCGAAAGTTGACCGATATGTCGCGCCGGTTTGATGCATGAACCTTGACTAACCCAGATACACGACCGCGGGTGAGGCGAAGCCGCATATAGCCTAGGCATGAGACCTGGGTATTATAACTCCGTGTTGTCTGGTCATCTGTAGAAGACAATTCTAATTGCTGAGTGTGTGCAAGGCTTCGCTGCGTCTAACGGCCGAGGTGAGCTGCGAATGGCAGCACCCTGCCTTACATCTTCAATCACACGAGACAAGTTATCACTATGTGCACTTTATATACGTTTAAAACTGTTCACACATAAATGAATTAGTACTTTGAAAGCTGGCGCCACAGAGCCAGGTTGTGGCTCAGGCGGCAGGGGTACTTCCCCAAAACCCATTGTGCTCGCCTCGCGAGCGTCTGGCTCTGGACCAGGCTGGGGAGCAGCCAAAGACTCGCGAAGCGAGCACAACGGGTTTCGGGGAAGCGCCCCGGCCGCCGGAGGCGTAACACCCAAACTGCGGCGCTGCCATCCTGAACGAAGAGAAATCTATCATGTATACACCGAGAAGTAGCCCAATAAATTCAGGGGTTGCTAGATCTACGGAAACGGTAGGACCCTTGATGCAGATCGGCCCAGATCACCCAAGCACGGGGCCGATCGGTACCGCATACAATAGACGCAACCACGCCTTTATATACGTCGATACATGTACCTATCACATATATATATCACAGGTATACGCCGACGCAGCTTTACAAGCCTTGAAAGCTACTATTGAGTTGCAATAGCAAAAAAAAAAAAAATGGCATCAAATCTCGACAGGTCGCTAGATGAGATTATCGCTGACAACAAAGTAGGTTTGGAGAAGTGCAAGATGCGATCCATAAGGAGCGAGAAACTAACAAAGGCAGTCAACGTCCGAAACACACAATAGAACACGCAGTACCAGAGGAAGGCGGCGTGGATCCAATAGACAGGAAAGGCACCAAGAATCGAGCGACGACGAGTTGAGGATCAGGAGACTAGCTGCTCGAAGAGGCCCAATCTACAGGCGCAAATCATGGGTTCCCACAGAACAGCATCGATGGAATATCATCAAGGTTGAAAACCTTTTCTATGGAATAGACGCCGATGACTTGAGGGGCTTGTTCAGTCAGGTTGCCAAGGTGAGATTTGTGCGCATTCAATATGACCGGTCCGGAAGATCTGAAGGCGTGGCATGGGTAGGATTTTTCAGACCCACCGACGCTCAAGAAGCCGTTGAACGATTTGACAAGAAGATAGCTGCTGGTCAGAAAATATACCTACGCTTACACGAGACAGTAGAGCCGAGAGAAGGAATCAACGCGCTTGCAAACAGACTAAATCCGATCAGCGACAAAGTGTTCCTAGGACAAGGCCAAGGTGTCACCACGGAACAAGATGAGAAAGAGATAAATAACCAAAGGAAAAAAAGTGACACTAGAAATGCTGAAAATACGGAAGGAAAGACTACAAACGGTGGCCGTAGGCGTCGTGGCGGCAGCAGAAACGGCGCCGGACAACGCCAACGGCCCCGTACTGCCGAGGAGCTGGACGCGGAGCTGAATGAGTATATGTCAAACGTCGCACCAAAGGAAGAACAGAATGTCGCGCACAAACTCAAACAAGCCGATGACCAGGCTTCTGCAAAGGGGGAAGATGACCGAATGGAGTAAAGCCATATATATATATATATCCAGGGATATTGGTTCGGCTTTCCGACTTGGGTCCGGTGGGTGTCTAAGGAAGCTGGAGCTCAGCCCAGATCTCGGGACCTCTGCCCCTCCTCGCTATGCCTGAGGTCAGTATTTTATCAGTGTTGTGCCCTCGAAGGTTTTGCCGACTGTGGAGAAATGGGGTAGAGTCAGCGCCGCGCTTCTGCATAACGTCAGTTCATGTACGTATATCTATAGCCTAGCACTTGATGAATAATAGACAACAATAAATCGACTGAAGCTTGCGGAGTGTGGCGTGGACTAGCACTAGCAGAGACATGTCATCTAATTACAAGTTATCGGCCTCTTTAATTGGCCATGAAGATGATGTTAAAGGCATTTCAGTTGTGAACGATGGAGACATCGTTTCAGTGTCTCGAGACTGTACTGTTAGACGGTGGAACAGGACAAGCCCAACCACCTGGCGCCAACATCTCTTGTACAAGGAAGAGAAGTACGTCAATGCAGTCAGTAATGGTGCCAATGGGGAAGTAATTGTGTTCGGTGGGCAATCAAAAAGCGTTCTGACTTTAACCAATGCTGGCACGACCACATCGGCCGTTGCTCAGCCAATTGGGAGCCATGCTAGCAATGTTTGCGCTGTGGCGGTCGGCCATGGTCTAATTGTGAGCGGCAGTTGGGACACAAGTGCCCAAGTCTGGAGCATCGAGACTGGTAAATTATTGCACAAACTTGAAGCACACGAAGCTTCAGTCTGGGCCGTGCTTATCGTTAGCGCGACTCAGGTCATCACCGCCGCTGCTGATTTGAAGATAATTCTATGGGAAAATGGCCGTCAAGTGGGCTCAATTGCATCGGCTCATAAGGACGCTATTCGGGGTCTATGCAGACTAAGCGACGATACCTTTGCTTCGTGCTCTAACGATGCCACTATCAAAATATGGTCTCTGAGCAGGCTCGCTAATGCGAATGGGTCTGATCCAAATCCATTGTCGGTGTTAACGGGCCATTCAAGCTTTATTTATACGATATCCAGTGACGGCAAAACACTGGTCAGTGGTGGTGAAGACAGATCAGCCCGAGTGTGGGATTTAGAAACGAATGAGTGTGTACAAGTTATTACACTTCCCAGTACCTCAGTGTGGTCCGTAGCACATTTAAACCAAAGTGACATCGTGACTGCAGGAAGTGATAACATGATCAGGGTGTTCTCGAAGGATGCAGACCGCTGGGCAAGTAAGGAAGAAATCGAGCATCTTGAGCAAGCTGTCGCATCGACAGGGTTGGGACAGGACCAGACAGGAGGCAGGATTGACGAATCCCAGATCAGTGATGCCAGTGTTTTATCCCGGCCTGGAAAGAAAGAGGGCCAGGTTGTCATGGTTCGTACCGGGTCAGGAGGAGCCGGTGCTCCTATTGAAGCACATCAATGGACCACCGGTGTGTGGATTAAGATTGGCGAGGTAGTCGAATCGTCTACATCTGGCAAAAAAGTCTCATATGAAGGCGAGGAATACGATTATGTTTTTGATGTGGATATCAGAGATGGTGTCCCGCCGTTGAAATTGCCGTATAATATTACTCAGAATCCATACGAAGTTGCCCAGTCCTTTGTTGAACGGTATGAACTCCCAGCAGGATATGTGGACCAAGTTGCCAAATTCTTGATCTCCAACACTGAGGCGGTTAATATCAGTTCACAGCCAGCGCAGGACCCTTATTCCGCCAATCGGTATGTTCCAGGGGGTGGAGCCTCGGGCGGCAGTTCTGGCGCCCCTGCTTCCAAGTCATCAGCCCCTAAAACTGTTGAACTACACATCCTACCATTGACCCAAACTGTCTCACTGGTGTCCTATTCTCCGGATCCTATAATTAAGGCCCTTAACGGTAACAATCAGAAGTATCCCTCACCGTTAACTGCAGACGAACTTGCGTCTATCGAAAATACCCTGCGGAGTGGTATTACCGCCGAATCTGCTGCTGAGGTTTTCCGATATTTGGTTAAAGTAGAGCAGTCTTGGACTGGACCTCGAGAAGACCTCCTCCCAGTATTAGACATTCTAAGAATTATTGTGCCTTCTCTTAACAGTCCATCTGTATCCATTATCCAAACCGTTTTCAATAATATGGACCCAGCATCTGTCAAGACGACACTGCTTGCCACCCGTGTTCTCGTCAATCTGTTTTCCACGCCAGCTGGTCTCAAGCTTGTACTCAATCCACAAGTTAGAGAAAACGCCATTGAAATTCTGTCTCCTATCGTTAAAGAGAACAGATCTTCCAAACCACTTAATTTGGCTATAGCTTCTCTGCTCCTAAACTACTCCTCAGCCGCTACTGATCCGAACTCAGGCTTTGATATAGTAACAACTGTCGGCGCTTTCAAAGATACCAAGACTCCCGTGGACTCGGAAACTGCTTACAGACTTTTGCTAACCTTGGGCACTGTCCTTACCAATACCATAACGGCCTCAGTCACACTCAAAGACGCCGCTCTCAACCTCGATCTGCTCAAATGGGCACAGGCATTCGCCGAACAGTTTAACGAGCCTCGCATTAATGACCTTCTTGCCGAGCTCGCTACTGTTTTATCATAGATATAGAATATAAGAATCGTTACTCGAGGGGATCGTGAGAGCTACTTCAGCGGCCGGGGCGCTGCCCCGGTCCCCACGGTGGTTGCCGCGCAAGCGTATTCTGAGTGAAAACAGCCCGACTCGAGCGTAGCGCTTCAGGATATTCTGTGGAACAGCCCGGCTGGAGCAAGGGATTTGGGCAGGACTGGGGCTCTGCTCAGACCCCTAGGTCCTCAAGCGGGTCACTCCCGCTGTCGAGGCTGGATCCGAGAGTGACACTCAGAAGAGCGGAGCACGGAGGGGTCAGGGGCGGGCCCCAGCCGGACAGGAATCTATCTCAATTTGATAAAGATAAGAATTATTATAGCGCACAATCTACGCCGCATGTGACGCGGCAAATTTCAGGATTGGTGAAGCACGGGTGGCATTAATGAATGCAGTGTTGATCTTGAATGTGGGACCCCAGCTACCTATTATTCTCCCTCAGGTCGCTCTCTAACTTACAAAAATGAGCTTACCGGTCACGGTAGATCCTGCCACCAAAGCAATTTCAGTGGACGCCGCATTTATTGAAAGCCTGAGCGAAGAATCGCAGAAGGACCTGAACGAGAAAGTCGCACAGCTTAATGATTTGAGCCGAAACTTAGCTGGGCTCAATCTGCCGGTGCCACCACCACCAAACACGATTTCGAAGCAGTTGACCGAGCAAGTAAATAAGCTTCGCACTCATGGGGTGGCACAATCGAAGGCTGGTAAATACCAGGAAGCTCTTAAGCATTTCACATTGGCGCTCCAGTTAGCCCTCAAACGACCTCCTTGGGAAGCGGCTCTTTATGTTATAGAGGAGACTTGTGGATTACTAGCGCTTCGTGCTGACTGTTATATTGCTTTGAATTTGTGGCCCGAAGCTTATACAGATGCGTCTTTGATTGTTCTCTTGGTGCCTACTGATCCGAAGGGCCACTATAGACGTGGAAAGTGCCTACAGACAATTGGCAAGTACAGCGAGGCCAGAGTAGAGTATTTAACTGCTTCAGCTGCTCTCCCTCAAGATGTGAATGTCAAAGGATCTTTGGCAGAGGTCGAAGCTTTGTTAGCCAAAGCTTAAGTTAAAAGTCGGTACGTAACTTTATAAAATTGGCCGTAACCTATATATATAATTTTTCTCGATAAAATAGTGCACTTTGTCAAAGGCTTTTAAATAGAGTGGGTATTCAGAACTTATCAGCAGACGGACTGTCGCCTAGGATAATGGTCGGGACAGGCTTACTCTGAATCGTATACCGCTGTAGATCCCATCCTGCCAATGCTAGAGCAGGTAGAATGTTCAGCTTCTCAAAGATATGACGTACTGTTTCGTAAGAATCATAAATAGGTTGAAGTGGGTTTGAACTGGTCGGGGCCTGGAGTACTAAGTTGCGGCTAAGAATCAAAGCATGACACCAGGCGCGAATGTCGCTATCCTTATCGCGGTTATTTAGCAAGCAAATCTGTATGAGAGGCAGTTTTGATTCGCGCCCAAATGTGTAAAATAAAACATATCCTGATGCTGTAGAGTGAGAAGCAGCTAAAACTTGGTCCAGGGACAACGAACTTGGAATCAGCGAAACAACAGACTGGAATCCACTGAAAACAGCTTTTCCAATAATCTCATCCTCTCGCCGAGGACCCCCACGTGAGCTGGAGTACCATCGCAGTAACCCGTCTGGTTCTAGGATTCTCTCTTGAGCTGACGCCTTTCTAGGGGTAACTAACAAATGCGACACAGCTCTATCAACGGTTTCGAGAGACGTTTGAGGAGTAGATTTTATCTCGAGCTTCTCTTGATCGTTTGAAGTACTGGATAAAACTGTCTGGTTAATCTCCGTGAGAGAGTTGACAACATCACTGAACACGATATTCGTTCTCTGGCGGTTAAGCGTGCGGATGACAACGCTACTGACAGCTCTATAATTTGTAAATAAATGCAGAGATAATAGAAGAGCAACAGTAATCCACATTTCGATACCCTCTCCCTGAACTATTTTCACCAGAACAGACCCTGCTAGCATACCCATCAATGTGATCACAGTCTCCTGCGACTGATCCTTGGCATTGACATCCGCTATACTGCCGAGCTTTGGATCAGTAAAATGTTGAGTCAAAGCAGCTCTCGATCCCCCTGCCATGACACCACAGATACTCCGCAGCAAGCCTGACATACAGAGCATGAACAGCTTTATATTTCTATTCCCAGGAAAAAGAGGGGATAGACAGTCAAAGACGGTCGCCGAGTCATTTACCAGATCAGCAACATATCGGTACTTTTTGCATTCTGGCTCTAGAGTACTGCCCAACTTCCAGGCAAAGAGAATTGTGCCCAATCTTCCAACTGTCTCCTGAGTAATCTTCATGAACAGGGCTGATGTTGAACTAGAGGACTCGTCGCCCACACCGACGGCTTTCAGAACTGCGCGGTTAGCAAACAAGGAAGCAATCGAGCTAGAGAATGCTTGGATCGAGTCGAAAATCTGATAGTCAATATAATCAGGACTAACACTGTGTGGATAGCCAGTGGGTAGAAATACGTTTATCAGAGACTGCAGAAGCTCCATGCCCGATCCTCCAAACCTGAACTGAGGTGGATCTTTGGCATTCCGCAGGGTGAGGTTTGCCGACGAACTCCCTTCATAAACAGTAGACAGGAAACCATTTTCGTCCAATTCTCGGATAAGCAGGACTGGAGAATCTCGGTTTGAGAAATGTGGTGCCGATTTCTCGACATCTCGGAAGGTATCATCCATGACAGGGTTGACGTAGTCTCCGCTATGATCTATGTAGTATACTGTAACGCAGACGTTTATATAACTCTAAATCACAGGGATACAATAACAGACGAATGTGCTAGAGGACTACGCTGATTGGAACTGTCCGAAAGGAAAGGAAATCCTGGCGATGCTTGAAAGGGCCGGTAGGAAGTTGACTGTCTGAAACAACACCTGGCCAATTAATTCAGACTATCGAGAGAAGGCAATTGAGAACAGCTAGGGAATTTGGCTTATGTAACACGTCGTGAACCAGTGATCCAGGCACGTAAGTTTAGTAGCAAAGAAGTTGTTATATGTATTGGTATCCTGAATCGGCAAGCCAACCCCCAGTTTATGCACTTGCAGCTGTAGACGCGCGGGCGATAAGCAGTCGACGGCACGAAAAGTAAGTTCGCGACAACCCGTACCCAAGATCTGATAAGATAGGGTGAGCCGAGCTGATCTGATCTGCTCTGAAACTGTGTTAAGATCTGTTTAGAAGTAGACAGACTTAGGAGGCGGTTCTCGATTTGCTTTCTAGGCACTGAATCAAGTGTCAAAGTATGACTACTCGAAGCTATCCCAATGCCTCAGTCATAAGAGTTTAGAATTAGTTTTATTAGGCGCTACTAGCTGTTATTAGATATTATTAGATATTAGTTATCGCACCAACCGACGTCCCAGTTAGTAAGTCTTTCCTTTATTTCGTCTTTTTGATCTCCTTTTCCTTCAAGTACTCTTCGTACTTTTGCGCACGTAACTTCTTCTGTTCCTTAATATAGTTGTCGGTATCCTTGTACTTGGTATTGAAAATTTCGTCCCAATGAATAAAGAAAGGTTGTGAAAAATTGGTCTTAATACCAAAGCTCTGGTGATGAATATCGTGATATACAGACTTGTTGGGGAACAAGATCTGCAAAGGATCCCATGGTAAATCATACCCACAATGATCATCGACGGTCTTTAGGGTCGAGAACGTATAGAACACAATCGACTCTCTTGTTGACATGCCAGTCAACAAGTATCCGAGGCCAGCTCCAACAGTGTCTAACAAGAAGCCTTCGAAAAGACTGTTGTACAGAGCTCCAAATGCATAGGGAACATATAATCTATGATGGACGGAATGGAAGCTCCGATACAGAAACTTGTTCATATGCATTGCTCTGTGGAGCATATACTGCCAAGTGTCGAGAATGAAAAAACCCATGAAAAGCTTGAACGCGGGAATGATCAAATAATAAATAGCTCTGGCAACTGCTGGGGACACATGAAGTCTTGTTGTCAGTTTCCATAACTCATATTCTTCGAATCCGGTCATCTGTGGCGGTTCAAATTTATTCATAATGATACCGGTTATCGTCTGGAGAACATGCTGAAGTACCACGGCTCTGAATACTTCAAGTTTTGAGCATTTGTTCCTGCTGCTGACCTCAGCAGGTGGATGAATTCGATATCTGGCAAACAAATCGAGCTCATCAAATAAATAGAAAAGGGTTGAGAAGGACCAGTACGCTAGTACAGGAGCTAGCAGAGCTAAGCTCGCATCCGAGATGAAACCCGGGAATAAGTCGCTTTGGACTCTCGGCGAGATTTCAGGGGGAGTGGATGTTTGGTTCATGACGGTCGTAATAGGCGTAATAATGTATGCAAAATGTTTTGTTCGATGAATAGCTGACTTATTTACAGGAGAATATGATGTCCACCGAGCGATAACTGAGACAAAACACTAATGGAAGCCGAATCAATAAAAGCGGACCAACGAATGAAAGTAAACCAACCTCTACCGCACTACAACCATAAAAACTTGGGCAAAGGCAGCAGTAGTTAAAGCAGAAGTAGGGAAAGAAAAAGCTGTATCACGCGCTTTATTCTCTGAAACTTCACGTTGACTGTGCGCTTCCGGATAGTGCACAGTACCAATAGCGTGACTTTTGACAAATAAATTTCCTCACCAGATAAATCTGGTCCTACATACAGCCAAGCGCGTGACAGGCGCGCGCATACTTGGTTATCGGGGAAGCGTAGAAATGTCGGAAACATCCGTATCCGCTCCGAGGAGCCGGTCAAGCTGATGCGCTCGTATGCACATTCGGAGCGTTGCTGAAGCAATGGCTAGGATGAACTTCATCGATTAGACAGATCTATGATCAGCTCACGCTCGGCCGACAGTTCACACGAGGGGCACTGCTATGGTAGATAATTCGGTGGGTTAGGGCAATGATAAGAGCTAAACGGGCTTTTGCTGGGATTTCACTGGTTTGAACTGAGATAGGTGGAGAATAGATCACTAATTGATCCTCCGACACCCAGCTCTTACGAATAAGTGGACTCGAGTAATATGCCTCACTGACTGCCGCAGGTACACTTCTCCAAAACAAGATGGAGCACTCAGGGGTAAGTGACCTAACTATTGTATCAGAACGCCTCATAAGTACGTAGGTAAGAACCTCAAGAGTGGCCAACAAAAGCTACTATCTGACCTCAACTCCGTATTTTATGTTATTTCTACTCATGATTGATAATTGACTAGCTCATCTTAACGCCCTGCTAACTCGCAACGTATACCCTTGCCCTAGACACTGGAGGTGAAATTTGATCTCATGCAATTTTGAAGTGAGCTCGACATCTCGGTGGCCAGACTGTTCTCGAACTCAACTCGATCGCACATCATGAAGAACGTATCTTCGAAAATCCAGTCGATTCCTCTGAAATCGGCACAGTGGCTCCGTCGCTACAAATGTGGCCCTAATGTCTTTGCATTCCGAAATCTTGAAACGGGCCAAGTAGTATTCTCACAGACTCTATATCCGAAGGAGTTCGATATTCAGAATCAATTTAAATTTGCCAACTGGCAAAACCGTCTACCGAAGGCTGAACGGAAAGATATCTGGAGGCCCTTGGCTGTAGTGACACTTCCCAACCCCGAGGCAGCAGTTCAGTTTTACGAGAGTCTAGTACAACTTCGATTCATGAGAGACCGATCCATGAAAAAGCAGGCCAATGAATGGCGTAAAAAGTCTACTGATGGAAATATCTGGTACTACGGACAATTTAGACCGACATATACTCAAGAAGCGGTAGCAGACCTAGCCAGTGCAGCCGAAGCGTCAGATCTGGCATGCGAAATCAAATGGGAGAACGAATGGCGAAAAGGGGACGATAAGTACTGGAAAGACCTTCCCAACGTCACCCATTCATATCTGCCCAAATACAATCCTCGAGAACAGACGGTTATGCTCAAACAAATAGCCAGAGAGGCGTATACCGCCTTCCGACAGCAGGAGAAGGAGCTCTTCAAGAGCCTCAAAATCGGCCCTTATGCCGAGCCAACGCTGGAGTCCTAGAGACTTCTATGTAATTTGTAAATAGTTAAAAGTCATGTCGCATTGTTTATTGGATGGAGACAGGCGTAGATATTCCAGACCACCCTAGTCCAACACAGCGAGGGTGAGGCATAAGATCTTATTTGCTGGACTTGTGCCTGTTTCGACTGAACAAGAGGACCGGTCTGGCCTAGCGAGTCTTCACCTGCAGTATAACCACTGAGAGTTACGTTGTGAACGGTGCGCCCGAGCGAAGCGAGCTACGGGGTCCGGGGCAGCACCCCGGGCCGTCGGAGGCTGGCCGACTTGAACCCAATAGAATACACACCCTGGACAGGATCCCAGCGACCGGAGAAGGGACATGCAAAGTGCACTAGATGCCAGTCTATTTATTTTACTACAGTCTTAATTCAGTTTGTGTTCTTCTCTTTTTGGGGGTTTGTCCTTTGTCAAACTTGATGGCCTTGGGGAAGTCACGGCCGACATTGTCCAGGTCCTTGACTTTATAGATGCGAACAATCCAGTTCTCACTAGTGAAAGCCTCCTCAATGGTCGTCAACTCAGGGGCCATGGAGGCGGGGATATTCTGACCACGAACCCGGTCGTGACCGTCTCTGCCACCATAAGCGTCAGTGAACCTATAGTAGCTCATTTTGTACATCATGCTTTCTCTCATGGTGGGCGTGGCCTCGTGATCGACACGGTATTGGTTGGACGCTGTGAAGAAATCTCTTTCCTTGACCTCTTCAGGCCAGATGCCTTCGGCGATGCGCACCATCCACAAAAACTTGTTTATGTCGTCTCCCGAGAAGCCGAGAACTCCTCCAAAGATAACGAGAATATAATCGACATCATGCTGGCGAAGAATTGGGTATGCGACCTCTTCAGAGCTACTCATAGCCTTACCAACTGTGGCAATATGAGTGTTATTCCATGTATTGTTATCGACAAGAGTCGTTCGGTCAGCCATTCCACCAATCTGGTAACCGTAATCCCACCAACTCATGATCTTGGCATCTTCAGGCGTGTTCATTCGCAGCCAGTAGTATGCTTCACGGAAATCATCAATGAGAAATTGCGAGCCGTCAGGCATGTTGGACGCAAGCACGACCGAGGGTGACGAATAAGCATTGGAAGTCACCCACGTACAGTGCTTGACAAACAAGAAGAGGTAACTTGAAAACGAAATAAGCACCACAGCCTTGGCCAACAAAGGCTTGATAGCATTGTTAGTGGTGATAAGAGAGTTAAAAATGCTTCCATGATCACTACGGGGGGTCGCACTACCACTGGACGGCTTGGAGGCCTTCTCGTCCAAGAGCTCGCTGTCATCAGAGGAATCTTCCTTCTCTTCAGAAACAACAAGCTGGAACTCGCCATAGACATCCAACAGACTCGAAATAGCAATACCAGAGGCAACACAAACAATTGGAGTCAGAGTTAGCATAAGACGAACCATAACACCGGCAAAGTAGCTAGCAAGAACACCATAGACAATGATAAAAACGTGCTCATCAGCAAGCTCTCTCAGAGATAAGTAGACGCCGACAGGGAAGAGCCAGATGAGCATAAAATTATCAAAGAAGAAAGAGGGCCATGCAGTAGGCTGATGTTCTGAAACCGAAGCAATGATGGGAATGTGAATCTTGGCATAGTTGGTGTCCCACAATGAGTAAAATCGGCCGGTCCAAGGAGCGATGACTCCAGCAGAGGTAAGTGCGATCAGTCCAGCGAAAGAGATGCCCAAGATGGTCAAAACAGCAACAATAATAAGGTTCTTAAATTGCTTGGAGGGAACCTGGCTACGGATCCAGTCCGCAAAGGCAACCAACTGCAACAAACCAAAAACGCCCAACGCAGACATATGATCACTGGAGCGAATTGGAAGAAATCCGACGAACGGAATCTGCATTGACGCCAGAGTACCGATGGCATACCACGAAGAATAGGCAACATAGATTCTCGAGTGGTAACGACCCATCAATAAGAGGACAAACACGTGAAGAGGAATCATGTTGGTGATGAACACATAACCACCCCAAGCAGCAACCATGTAGAAGTAGCTGAGAGCAGTCAAACCTCCCCACAAAACGGATCCCAACTTCAAGGCACGAATCCAAAAGTAAAATGTGACCATCAGTAAAGTGATGGCAATTGCTTCGTTATCATAGGAACCAGCTACCGAACGAGAAATGTAACCAGGGGCAATTCCCATAAATATAGCAGCCAGCAAGCCAGCAGTCTCATTCTTCATCTCCGAGGTGAACAAATAAGTAACATAGGCAGTAAGACCCGAAAAAGCAGGGGCCAACAAAACACAGATGTTACGGATATCAATTGGTAATGAGAACCATCTCAGCACAGTGTGAATGACATTGGAAGTCACCATTAATCCTGGGTACAAGGTACCACCAGTGACTCTGCCCAATGGGTACCAGGTTCTGTCATCGAACCAGTTGAGGAACTTGTAGAACCCATTCTCCGTTAAATATTTGGTGGCTCTATAATTGAACCACGGGTCGAATTCGTGGATGATACTTTCGAAACGGATCACAGAAAACAGTCTGGAGGAAATGGCAGCACCTGCGATGAAAATCAGAGTGCTGACTTTCAACAGAAATAGGACATTTTCGATCAATTGCCTGTCTGATTTCTGAAAACCCCCACTCAGAACCATCTTGGAATTGTGAGGAGACGGCACAAGTTATCAAGAACGAATCCACGGCAAAACCGAACACGTACCTGCCAATGAATCCGAGATGCCTCGAGTCCGTGCGTGCGTGTTCCGTATGTACGCATATGATTCCAGCCGTCAGCCGTACAATTGGGCCAGGAGGGCCTCAGATAATAAGATGGCCTGGGAAGAGCACCCCAGTTCTCCTTGAAACGTACCAATAGAGAGATAATGGCCCGAAAATAGACACAGCTAGCTTCTTGTGACCATTGCGCTTTAGCCGTTGTCATGGTCTCCAGACAGCGTGGGCGGGCCTTCCGTAATTAGGCAACCCGAGATTCCTCTTCTCCATTCCCTATGCTCGTTTTCGGAGCACGGATGTGAGCTGTCAGAGAGGATGTGTGCAGTTAAGCGTCGTTTGTGATAGGGCCAGCCACGAGGGACGGACACCTTCTCCAAGTCAATTAACAGCTATAAGCATAGACCCCATACAATGCGGCTGTAACAGTCCATAACTAGACTGAACCCAGATGCTCATATTCATGACAACATTGGTGGTGGATGAATATTATGACTTCAGAAGAATCTTCAACGGAGAAGGAAATGACGGAGTTTCCCAGCGTATTTTCAGAGGACACAATTGTCAGTCATATGAAGGGCAGCGATGAAGCGCTGCTGACGGCCCTTTTAGAACATGAAGCCGAAGTGGTATTCGCCCTGAGTAGTGCTAAGCGCATCACAGATGAGCTGGCTCAATCCGCGGAGCTATTCTATGCAACATACATTTGGGCACTTGAGCTCAATGGCTATGGACCAGAGATCGAGAGAGTACTGTCAGATATTGGGGAGAAAAATGATGCTGCTGACAGCCAAACGGACCCTGCCAAATCCGGGATGGAGGTTGATGCCAAAAGACCGGCCAGTAATCCTGAAAAAAGTGGGCTATCTTTCCTCTCGTCATCCGAACTCATTAGAGCAACACAATTATCAGTGAGAGCTATTTCTACGCTAGACTTTGAACGAATACAGAACATTGAAACATGGTTTCCTTGGTCTGAATATTCAGCTTCACTGGCCACTTTGATACAGCGAACGTTGACTTCACTGCGAGACAAACTGTACCACTCCGTAGTGTCGAACTATGTGGAAATCCGCATCGACAGGTTGCGCGAGGCTCTAGCAATTTCCGGTGATTGGAGTGACGACCGTCTGCTCGCAGAGCTTAATAATGAACACTCTATGAAGCAAACCTCAACTGCGACACAGTGGAAATTCGGATCCTCATCTACGCTTGTTCCCCCTGATACTGCATTTAGCCAGGGCGAGCACCAGGCTGCCGAGACCCTTGTCCAGCAGGCCGCTAGAATTCAAAAGCTGATCAGCCTGGCAGGCCATCTCGAAACTGAAAGTCTTTAATTTTATTTATTTCTTACTGATGACACAATCCATAATACAATACGACATAGATGTGGACTACAGTACTTCTAGATGACAGCTACTGGGCTTTTATCTCGGTGGGGAGTACCTCCGGTGGCTCCTGTGGATCGCTTGAGGCTAAGACTCCGCAGTCCCGCCCTAAGTGCTATGGACGAACAAAGCGCACATTATGAAGATATTTCCTCCAGTTAGCTCGAAATGCTGGCATATCCAAAGAGGGGTGGTGAAGAACTAGAGGGAAAGTCCATAGTATCTCTTAGTCCCATCCTTTGGCAGCGGGGGAGAATCCGGATCTTCGACTGAGGAGACGATGGAACACCACACCCTGGAAACAAGATTTTCATTGCGAATCCGCTTGAAAGAAGAGCATTCAGAATTAGTAGAGGAAGAAGTTCTGCTTTTTCAACATTCACAAAGATGTAGGACCGAGTCTGGGATAGTCTGGCGATGCGGAGGCAGAGATTGCAACACAGATACACAATCTGCAACATCGAGCGAAGAATAAGGCTTTTTGTTAACCCAAAGATGGTTCAAAAGGACTTTAGATGGACTAGAGATAGCATTATAGAGACAAAATGAAAGTCCTTTCCATTCGAGATCACTCATTTGTCTCCAGGGGTCGCAATCGTTTAGTATGGCAAGCTTTAAAACATTTTTTTGTATCTTTTTTTTGATTTATATTTATGATCGCAAGGAAGCGCTTGCAGCTCATCCGAGCTTTAGCGGCCAAAAATGAGTTTGCAAAACCTTGTCCGATTTTTAGAAAGAAACTTTATCGGGATCAACCAGATAACAATTTACGAAACTAAAACAGATACACTATTTCTTCTCCACTACTCACTTATCTACTAGTATATTATAACTGCGGGGTTCTATTCTCACATCACTAGGCATTTCTGACCCACTAGGTTGGTTAGATAAACTACGTAAAACGAAACATACTAACTCCCAGTTCCCATTGTCACCTCTCACTTGTCATGTCTGACCCGCTAGATCAGCCAACAAGTTCCGATCTCGTAGGTTTTTATGGTGAACTACATGAAACATACGAGGATGACTGGTGGCAGGGTCTTAAAACCAGGGAAGTATTTTTAGCAGAAGTATATAGTATTTCTGTCATACCTTCTGACTGTGACCAGCCTTATCTGATTACCGTTGGGAAGGGTATAACGTCACCTATGAACTCAAGTTTCATGAAACTTATCCCTAATTATGACGGTCTGAGGAATCAAGACAATACTTTGGAAGGATATGATTCTATATACAAAATCTCTCTTGCACAAAACCGGACGATATAGATGAAGAGAAGTTTTACAACTATCCCTTAAACGGAAGGCAAAGCTTCTCTGATTTGTCCGAAAGTCCCTTGCAGAGCGCGACCTTTGTTGAAAGAACGGATATTGCCTTCTAACGGGTGGCACCTCATACACTGTTTGTAGTTGCCAGAATAGTAATTAAGTCTCTCAAGTTATTCTTCCGAAGTGTAACTGATACTCTCTTACTGGCTGATTGACTACGCAACCGTTTCGCCTTCACGCAGGATCCCGTAACAAGAAAAAGTGTCTACGATCGTTGCACATCTATGGGAATTTTTTTCACGTCAAACGGACCGTTGGAAATCAGAATTACTTGGAATATAGATGATTAAATAAATAAATAATAAATAAATAGATAAATAAAAAAATTAATAAATACTTCTAGTCAAACTTGGACTCAATGAAGGCCTCTTCGTCGTACAGCGATACTTCATCAGCATCTCTATATTTGTGAGCCAGATACAGACCGACAAGCATGGCGCAGGTGGCCACAAAAATGACAGAATCGGACCATTCCTGGACAGAAGTAACATTCAAGGGCGAGCTGAGCGCGGATGTTATTGCAGAAGACATGTTGGAGGGCAGATTGCTTCTAAGCAGCAGCGACGTGGAGATGACGTAGATAGCAAACACCTGTGATATCACAAGTCCAATCAGCGGGGTTGTGGTGCCTACGTTGGCGTGTTTTCTGGAGTGGAGGAATGGCAGAGCTCTGGAAAGGGTATTGAAGGTTGTGGCAACACTTGATATGGAGGCAAGAAACAGAAGACCAGATACCGCGAAGCCTATTTGACGAGACAAAGCCTCGAGCTCGGATTGTGGAGATATCAGCTGGGCCATGTGAGCCAGAGACATGACTAGTGCATCCGACTCACCCTTTGAACTAAGCGTCCCATTTGATCCGTACAGATAGTTAGATAAGCTGTGAGTCGGTATAAAGGGGTTTCTAACCAGTAGAATATTGATCAACCGATATAAGCAGTAGACGGCAAATACGAAATAGAGTCTCTTTTTGAGTCTTCCTTGGAAGGTGAGCGAATAGAGTTGGTTGTAGTACTTAGTCTTCAGAGATTCGCAGTCACGCTCGAGATCGGTTTTCATGGACAGCAACGAGCTGATTTCGCTGTCCAAGGCTTTGATTTCGTTGGTGAGCTCGTCACCTGCTCCGACTCGAAGTGAGCTAAGCACTTTGTACATCAAGTTGGTCGATGAACTAGTATTAATACGTTGAGACAGCTTCAGTCGTAGTGACTGAACAGAATGCTTTTTCGTTTCAATCAACGACCCTGTGGTGCTTATAGCAGCCAATAACCTGTCGATGTCAGCCTGGCTCACAGGACTAGACTTCGAGATGAACACCGTATAAGGAGCGGAGACAGTCGAGATGCCACACAAAATTGCCATGGCGGTGACGCCTACAAATACAATTCTAGTGATGATGGATTCGCTAAACGTAAGCTGCAAATCGGCCGCAAAGACACTAGCAGAATGCGAATAGGCACTGAAACTATTGCTCGTGCTGGCAGTGCTGGAGCTACCACCAAAACCAGTACCAGCAGCAGCACTGTGTCGTGCAGAACTGTCCATTGGGATATAGTGACCAACAGCCACAAATAGCAGCAAATACACTGCATATAGGAGAATGCCCAGCAGGGTCCGAAACTTGCTGGAACTGGCTCCTTTGGTGAAGACCAGGATCTCAGCTAAAGGGATGACCAACCCCACTAAAGCCAGTAGTGCAGTAGTAGCTACTTTCCAGACCACAAATCTCGCTTCTGCAGAAGCCCAACCGCCAATCTCGCACAGGACCAATTCTGCTAGGACCACGGCCAGTGACACGGTCGTATCTGACAGCACTCGGACGAAAAAGCTGCCCGTACCACCACCAACTGCGGCGCGACCTCCTGCTCCAAGTCCACCAATACTACTTTTCCTGTAGAAAAACTTGTCAAACCAAACGCCAGAAACCGCACCTGTCCCTATAAACAGGGACAGTTGGCATATGAGTCCCAGAACTGTAATCATCCTCTGATGCTAGACTACACGACTCTGCTGCTTGTTTACTTCGCGAACGCTAGCTGGCGGGTCTTATCATGTTAAGATAGCCATCATATGCGCCGCTTGCCCGTGCGGCGTACTTAACATCTTCGCTAGTCGACTGCGGCCGCTAACACCCAAAAATCGGATCCACTGGAACCAGCACCAGACGCTCGCGAAGCGAGCACAGCGGGGTCTGAGGTGGCGCCCCAGCCCCCAGAGGCACCCCGGCCCGCGAACGACTTCCCCGCCAACGGATCCTGGCTCAGGGGGCGGGGCAGCCCAGGCACCACCGGCCGAACGAGATCGTCAGATCGAACCCCTGAGCTAGGGCCAGATCCGGCGGCTGCCAGATCTGATCACAGGAGTCAGGGCAGCTGGGTGGGGTAATGCACGGGGGCAGTAGCCAGTTTGGATGCGGTCCCGCTTCCCGAGTCACTGCCAGCACGGCACGAGGGCCGATATTCATGCACAGACCTGTCTGACCGACTGTCTAACGTCAGCTTAGAGCTTTCGGCAGCCGGGGCAGCGCCCCGGACCACGCTGTGCTCGCTTGGCTAGGCCCACCCCGATGGAGAGGCCTTCTTCTTGCTACGCTCAGAGAGCAGCGGGGTCCATTTGCGCCCCAGCCTCCCCTCCCTGAGACGACCAGCTAGCTGGCCAGATCTGGGCAGACCCTGTTTAGATTCGCGGATGCAAGACGTGCAGGGCTGGCTGTCCGCGTGAGTGGGAAAGGGATGGCCGCTCAAACAAGAGTTTTTACCCACTGCGCACCGCTAGCTACGCGCGGTAGCCAAACCGTACACATCTGAGTCAGTCCAGTAGTACATAAACATTACATGCACAAATGTGTACATGCAAGTATACATAAGCCCGGCCCGCCCAGCAACAGATTTATGATATTACTCTCGCCGACAACGATCTGATCCATCTTTCCTTTCTCCTACTGCTTACATACGCAATACCCATCTACCGTTAACCTTGTGCAAACCTGTATTTTTAAGTTTCATTTGGGGACTGCCAAATTAGAAGCTAAAAAATCCGTGCGGAAAAGGTTCCAATACTTGTCTTGCATTCGGATTTCGACGGTCCATTGGATATTCTGTTGTGTTTGGTGAAGCACCTGTTTTCGACACTTAGTGTAAAGCCAGGAAGTGCGACGCAACTGCTCTACGACTTGTTACAAGTGACGGACTAGTTTTTGGTTGCTCTGCTTTGCTTACGCTTTGTTTGTTTATTGTTTTGTTTAGTTGTGTTGGTCACTACATAGAAGTTGTAACCGACAGAGCCGTAATCCGTCGGGGCTATTAGAATCACTCGGCGACCATGATCCAGCAGCGCCAGCAATTTCCTGGCTACATCAACACTCGCCAGGCGTCACAACCGACCCCGCCTCCACTGTCGTCCAATAATCCATTTCGACAGTCGACGGCATCGTCCACTTGGACCGCTTCCTCACCATTCGATGAGTACTTTCCTCGAGATACCAACGAAGTTCCTTCCAATGGCCGATTCATTATTCCAGCAGCACAACAACAGCGGTCGCACTCGGCAGGCATAGTTGACCAGAAAGCGTCACTCAGACCCCAGCCAAGTCCGACGGGCATGGCAGCCCCTAATTCGCACCAGAACCAGCTGAGAATCCTAGCCATGCAGGGCTATTCGCTCTCGGATCACAGTCTCTCACGCCCAACTTCGACCGTTTCCTCCAGTTCGGCTGACCATATAAGACGGTAAGTATTTGCATTCTACGGAGGAGAACCAGACTGTGCTGTCTGCTACTGCTCTTTGATCTGCCTTTGGGCGTCCATTTTGTCTACTTGGTACTGCAGTTGCAAGTTCACCCCTCGCTCCCCCTATTGTAAGCCAGGAGGTTTTTGAGGATTTTGCTACGACCATTATTTCTACACTCATTTATTATACCCTACATTCTCCCAGCTGCTACTCAGCAGGAAATTGACATCGATATTCACGTTGATTAGCATCTGGTAAGGACCAAGAAGATGAATCAGCGATCGCACCTTACCACTGCCACGAAAAAGTTCCCCTGAAACAAATTTTCTATACCCTGATTTTGTTTTGATTGTCACCCGCCTCGTGTTTCCTGATACCATACCGTCTGCCACCTCGCCCTGACTGATCCACCCACCCCTGTTGCGATTCTCGGATTCTGAGTACCATCTCTACAATACCCCTGCTTTTTCTACCATAGCAACCAACCGCCCCGTGCACTTCTACCCACTCTGCCATGAACGTTCGAACTCCCAACCAGCTTCCTGTTTTTTGCCTAAATAGGATATATACCCCTGTCTTGGACGCGTTCAGCTGCGGCACCCCACAACCCAGTTTTGCTGACGATGACCGTGCGTTTTATTTTACGCGTACCATTCAATGTCTTACCCCTATTCAGTGGGCTGGCTGGCACCCGGCCCGCCTGCTGTGGCGCTTGCTGCACTGCTCGCTACCGCTGCTAGCTGTGGGTGTCAGCGCACTTGCGTACCACCGTGCTATACCGGTGCAGGTCCTGCCGAATAACATCACATCGCACACGGTACTGCTAGTCCTGCCCTGCACGTTACGGTATGCCTAAAGAAGAGTAGTACCAGTGCCGCAAACATCGATCTTTACGCTACTTGTCAAATTCCAACCGTATGCTCTCCCTCAGCCACCCCTGATTTTATCGCAATACGCGCGCCGGTGCTTGCAATTATAGACCTCGTTTAAGCAATCTTCTTGTTCAAGTGCTGGGCGTGTGTTCTTTCAAAATAATCTGCTCGGCCACTGCAGCACTTCAATATCCGTCACTTATCAGCCTCCCGAAATAGAACTGAGCTGCTGATAGTGGGGACCTCCTTGGTGCCCCTTCTTTCAGTGACACGAACTCTATCTAATAACAGAACGGGATCCATCTCGCTGAGTCGTTGACAAATACCTCTCATTGTTTGACCAGCAACAGCTTTTATATATCGTGAGTTAGTTCGAGGTGTTCTTTGATTTAAGTTGTTGCTTTGTCTCATCTCTCAATACCAGTTGTTAAGGTGTGTTTTCTTATCTAGATTGATTTTGTAGCACTGCTACCAGTCGTTTTTGAACCGTATTGTTAGTTGCTTTTGCTTTTACTGGTATTGAAATTAATGGTAGAACACATGAGTCGTGGAGCAATCTGGCTACAAAAGTAGGCGGGTGAGCTACTGGATTTTGCGTACCGCTGCCTCTCCCCCTGTGTCCATGGCACTTAGAACTACTAATACTAACAAACTCTCAGAGTCCCAAATCCAAACAGAAACACAATGTATAGAAAATCAACAAACCCTTTTATTGATGATAGAAGTGATGACAGCTTCGATGAGGATGATGAATCAAATGTCCTCTTCCCAAAACAACAAGCTCGCCCACCACAGCGACCGCCTACTTCTTCTAAGCCAGCTGCCGTAGTCACCACCCGACAGAGACGATCTAACTCGGATTCTTCGCTGATAGAGCCAAACGTCAAGATTGTTAATGAGACTCGCCACAAAAGTGACCAGCGTGAGACCACGCCTCAGCTCGACGGCCACCACCGCTCCCATCGGGAGCACCAACACAGGGAGCATCGGTCCCATCGCGACAAGTCGGATAGGGAGCACTCGTCTCGTAAAGGCACTAAATCGTCTTCCAAAGAGCACTCATCATCCTCGAAATCTAGTTCTCGTAAGAAGGGCCAGCCTTTGGATGTCATCGATAAGCTGGATGTCACGGGACTTTTCGGACCTGGCTCTTTCCACCACGACGGACCATTTGATGCTTGTACACCCCATCGTAATAAAAATACCAAGCGTGCACCGGTGATGGCCTTCCCTGCCGACGGTGCTAACAATAGCATTAGTGGAGCTGACCCCAACCGCGACAAGTATGCTACTGAGAACAGTATCATGGGTAGAAATGTCGATGAAGCCTATCTTGATTACAATATTTCAAGCTCGGCTAGGAACAGACTGAACAGCAATGGTGCTCCTGGGTTACGTCCATCTCCTGAAAATGATGATTCAAAGAGAGTATTCAACCCTATTGTCAATGAGGAGCCTGTTCATGGTGATTTCAGTATGGGCTTGGGTAGTTCGACCTTCCTTGAAGGTGCCCCTGCATCTCGAGAAGCTATTAAACAGTCTGTTGAAGAGCAGCAAACTGCTGTTGCCAATGGACTTGGCAGAAAGAAGTCTCTTGTTCAAAGACTCCGCGGTAATAGCAACACAGGTCCGCTTCCCGTACCACCTCGTCCCCACCGTTACAACTCGGCAGGTGCTAGCTCGAGCAACCCTGAATTAGTTGGCTCTACCGACGGCCCTGTTTCTCGTACCAACTCAAATCCTAATCCTATCGACTCTCGTGGTGCTGGTTCATCCGGGTCTCCCCCTCGATACATTCCCACTCAAAATTACATGCGCAGCAGTGAGGAGAGCAACCCCAAGTCTCCGCCAGCTGTCACTATCCAGTTAGCTTCTGGTGGGGCGGGTTCAGGGTCTAGTAGCGGCGGAGGTGGACTGCTCCGTCGGGTTAAGAGTTTGAAGGTAGGTTCTAGACGCCGTGGCTCGTAAACCCGACAATCTCTCCAATGCCCTTCTTGAATTAGAGATTTATGAATTTTTTGCTGTTCTATTTTATTTTTTTGTATAATTTCTACCTCCGCGTTTAGGTACTAAAATAGAAATTTCCGATGTGTGTTTGAATAAGCTTGCTGACTATAAATCTCTTCTTTTTGTTGTCAGGTAGAGTAAGTCTCAGGACCGGGGCCATTGCGAAGTACTAGGTAGAGTCTGTGTATGCCAAAATTTCGGAGACGATACTATCGCAGTTGCAGAGGAACTGAACGGAGAAGCGCAGGGACGTGCATATATGCATCAACAGTCCCTGAATCAGTCCCAACCAAGGTACACAAGCGAGTACCCTCCAAGCTATATTCTCTCGGGAATATTATCGTTTGGCAGAACATGAAGTGCCTCAAGAATTTCGTCTTCTTTTGATTGTCTCTACCAGTCTGGGGACCTGAGGTTTCCTGCGGCTTATTAGTAGGGCAAGGAAAGTGAAATTTGAGAAGACCGTCTACCAAAAACTGGTGAACTTGACCACAGCAGATATCTTTGAAGAGATCAGAACTATAGAAATGCTGTCATCTGTACGGAATGGTTTAAGGCTAACTGCCACTGGCACAGGTAGAAGGGTCGGAGTTCCAATTGCCGCCAGATCATTACATACAGTGCCAGAAATGCCTCATTTAGACCGCGAGAAGGGTGTCCCTGGCTTGCTCTCTGCTAAAGGACTGGACGTCGCATGGTTCCAATATCAAGAGTATCTCATTAACCAGTTGAATGAACGCACAAAAGATACTTACCTGAAAGATAGTACTCCTTTCCAGATCATGAGGGCGACTGTTGATCTACCGGAGTTTCATGATATCAACTTCTATGCCTCGCAAGCCTACAGTAACGAATTTTTCTTTGAAACTATTAAGGAATCTGTCAACCCTGAAGCCAAAGTAGGCAAGCCTTCGGGAAGTAACTTTGTCGATATTTCCACCCATGTTAAAAATAGTCCTATTATCAGCGCTCCCACGACTCCTTCATCCTCACCCAGCTCAGCGGACTCGTCAGCTGCTCGTCTGTCGAACCTTTTAACTCATTCCTTCGACACTGCTGTATCGTTGAGAGAGCTGTTAATCAACAGAGGTGATTCTATTTTCGGCAATGGTTATGTATGGCTCCTTTGGCTGAGTGACTGGGACGTGAAAGTGGTAAATACTTACAACTCAGGAACTCCCCTATCACATGTCCGAAACACAGAAGCTGCTGAAACGGCTGCACACAACTCGGCCCGTTCTTTTACTCAGAGTAATTCATCTTATGAGGTCAACTCGGCTGTTCCTCTGCTTAATTTCAACGCTTGGCAACATGTGTATCTCACCGACTATGGCGTTGCGGGCAAGCGTCAGTTCCTGGAGAACTTGTTTGATTGCATTGATTGGGAGAAGGTCTCAAAAAGAATTCCCAAACAGCAAGATTACGGCAACAAGTACCAGTAGACTGTTTGTATTATGTTAAGAAATTTGTAAATAGTTTGTACATTTGTGGGTTATATTTGTTACAACATGCATAATAATAAATAATGAATCTGCCACCAGAGTGCTCATTGAAGTTGGTTGGTGTAGCCATAGTCCAACTGCTGGGGGTTTGACAATAGCTCTAGCGGTGCAGATCTCGGGGGATGCGATATGAACCCACGGTTGTTGTCCGGTTGTGGGTACCTCCATGGATGGAAGTACGCTCTTGCCCGGACAAATCCAAAGGCAAAATTAGAAACAAATAATACACCTAGAATGGTGAACACAGAAACAAAGAGCGAGCGGAAACTGAAAGGTTCAAGAAATCCGTTGATGATTTCGGCAAATAACTCTGCATTGACAGGGAGCCGACGGATTGCTTCGGGATCCTGATCCATACACTTTTCCAGTCTACTACATAACTCCTCCAAAGCAGGCGCTCGTATACCCGGCCGGCAATCATTTTCAAAGTATTCTCGCGTACATCTACTGATATCATTCAGGATATCCTTTGAATAAATGCTGATTTTTTTGTCCACATCTCGCCAGAAAGATACTATCGACGAAGAAGCAAGGTATATGAACACGCAAAATACTGACATATTAAAAAGCAGTTGCAAATATGTACTGAGGACATATGGTAGATTATCATGGGTGGATATCCATGAAGGAGTTGGTACGGGCATATCGTAATTCGACTGCAAGTTCAGATCGTTTAGTGGGACATGTCTTTCTTTGGCTGGAGCAAACGTGCCTACAGAACCGTCCAGCGGGGGCTCTTTTGACGAGTATGAAACTGACGAGGAAATTCCTTGGTCACGTTGAGAATCCTTGATTTCGCCTTCGTCGCGAGCTTGGCTGACTTGCTCCTCCACAACTTCGGATTTGCGCTGGTCGTCAACTTCGCTTTCCTTACCTTCCTGTGGCTTGAATAGAACAAGAGTCCCCGGTGGAGCAGCCAATTCAGCACCAAGCCTTGTTGGTGACAACAAGGAGCTGACAACCCCTCTTCTGGGAGTTTTGTTCGGAGTTTTTTGAATTTCCAGATTCACTGGCGGTGGAGCGACGATATGCCTCTCCATATCGCAAGCTCCCACATCAGCCATCTCCACATCGTTTTCATCAATATCTTCCATGGAAACATCTGCCATGTCGAAGTCATTATTCTGTGGGCGAGAATCATGTAGTGATAAGCCACTAAGTGCATCAAACACTAAGTTGTTAGTTCAGAGACAAGCTCTTAGAGACAAACTGATTACTTACCCAACGAGCTACTGTTTTGAGGAGTGGTGGCTATTGCAAGTGGCGTATTCTGTATAACTTCCTGAATGGATCCTTTCATAGAATCTAATCTAAACAGCGAGTCGTCACTGTAGATTTGTCCACGCTGCCTCCTTCGAACTGGGGTATCCAGATCCACTTGAGGAATCGAATTTCGAATGCAATCTACATTGAACGGATCATTTTGATAGGTCCTATGGTATGAACCCATCTCTATTTACAAATATGTGGACGGAGCTAACTACTGAGCAGTCATGTTGTGTTATTCAAAACATTCTAATATTTTTATATGGAGTGAGCGGCGATCTTCGCAGAAGAGTACATACTCAGGGGGAACATAAACAAACAATATCAGTACTCCATGTCTGCCCACTGGCAGTTTGCTCATTCATTCATTCATTCATTCAAATTCATTTATTGTCTTAGATAGGCTCTTGCCAGCGACACATTACATATAATTCTTATTACATTATTATTATTCCTTTGATTGAGAGAGTGTTGACGGATTATCCCGAGAGCTCGCACATTGGGAACCGGTAAACCTCTGATATCAGATATCAGTAAAGACCGCCTCCAGATAATCTCACTCTAGCTCTCCGTTTGTTGTTCTTTAAATTTGACCCAAGTGGTCAGATATTTGGCGACGGCTTTGATGCCTAATGCTGTTCCAAACAATGACTGTTCAGTTGGACTAGGTATCGCGCGCCGGAGTTCCATTCGTGCTCCATTTAATAATGGGCACTCATTCATAATATGAGCTATGCTCTCTAGAACACCACAACGACACTCGTATGAAGCGTTCTGAATTTTGAGGGTTTTGAACCAAGCACCCACCTGGGCATGGCCGGACCGAAATTGTACCAGTAGACTGAGTGTTCGTCTCGGCCCATTTATAATCGGATCTTTAAGTTGAAGTTTACCAAGTTTGGTATTGCAGATGATCGTTCCATTGTGAATCTCTTTATATCGACCTTTCAGGTGTGCATTGCTCACCGCTGACCAGTGGTCTAATTCCTGCTGCTGAAGCGAACTGAGGCTCGCTTTAATATCCTGTTGTCGTTGGACCATTGAGGGGTCGGCTGCTGTGACTGGGTGGCTCCACGGCGGCTTGTCCTTCACAACTCCTCTAGGTGGAGAGAAGTGGACTACCTCTGTGAACTCTACCTTCAACTTATAAAGGGGAGAGCTTACAGGGGGGAGGTTCATATCGATGACCACTGGGTTGCTTGCAGCCAGGTTCGTCATCAAACGCAGTGTGCGTTTCTGTAAGACGTGGTGGAAGTGAATATCAAGGGGTGGTACCCCTGCCTCAACGTGAAGGATGTACGTTGGAGTAGTTTTAACCGCCCCTAATACTCGCCGCAAACACGCGTTTTGTATCGTCTGAAGCTGTTGCAGTTTGGCTTTGTTCAGGAAGGTTCCCCAAACTTCAACCCCATACAACATGATGGACCGAATACAGGCGATATACAGATGCCTCACTGCCATCCCACTCATGCCTTTGTAACAACCGCCTAGCCGCCAAATTTGAGCAAGAGCTCCTTGGGCCTTCCTTGCCATGGCCCGGATGTGCCATTTGAAGGTGAGGCCCTGGTCCAGTACGAGCCCGAGCAGTTTGACTTGCTGTTGTGGCATACGTACTGCACCATTCGGCAGTCGCAACGGTTCGAGGCATGGTGCTTTTTTGCTGAAGTGGATGAAGCCTAGCTTGTCTCCGTAGTCGATGGCTGTGTGGTTGCGGACAGCCCACTCATGGCAATTCTGCAGAATTTGACCTA
>JAKTSR010000111.1:0-38990 GCA_030580325.1 Sugiyamaella sp. yHKS617 | reverse complement strand
CCGCCGCGTGCCCCCCCCACCGCGCCCTCCTCGAACCCCGCGCGCCTGCGCATGCTCTCCACCGGCGACTGTCGACGCCTCTCGGATTACGACTACGCCTCGACCAAACTCACCCAGCGCAGCACCCTTCTCAACGTAAGTCCACGGCAACAGCCACCGGTCCCGGCCTCCGGCCCGGCTGGGGCGCTGCCCCAGACCCCGTGGCTCCTCTCGCTACCGCTCGAGTCGGTCCCCACCAGCCTCGACGCTCCGCGCAGCGGAGCACAGCGGGGTCCGGGGCAGCGCCCCGGCCGCACCGGAGGTGAGCCGGGGAACACAGGCTAACGGAGAGCAGAAGTCGAAGTCGGAGTTCCTGCCGCCGCTGACATCGTTCGACTGGAACAAGATTGACACGTCACTGGTGATTACGAGCTCGATAGATACCACGTGCACCATCTGGGATATCAACACGTCGACGGCACGCACGCAGCTGATTGCCCATGACAGCGAGGTCAACGACGTGGCGTACGTGGCCAACTCAGTCGATATCTTCGCGTCGGTGGGCGCGGATGGGTCGGTGCGGGTGTTCGACCTGCGGTCTTTAGACCACTCGACCATCATCTACGAGCCCTCAAACCCCGTGCCACTGCTGCGCATCTCGGCCAACCCCCAGGACCGCAACGTGCTGGCGGCCATTGCCCAGGACTCGCATAAGATCTTTGTGCTCGACATCCGGTTCCCTGGCGTGCCCATCGCCACGCTGGAGGGCCACCAGAAACCGGTCAATGCCATCGCCTGGGCCCCCGCTGCGGGCAAGAACAGCCAGCGCCGCCATATCCTCGCTTCGGGTGCCGACGACTGCCAGGTGCTGGTCTGGGACGTCACCTCTGCCCAGCAGCAGCAACAGTCGACGGTATCGCCCACCTCGGCTTCGATAGACCCGCTCGCCAAAGACAACCTGTCGCCCATCTACAGCTTCACAAACCCCATCGAGGTCAACAACATCTCGTGGTGTGCCACCGCCGAGTGGCTCGGCATCGTCAGCGGCAAGGGCGTCCAGGCCGTCCGCTTCGCCTGACCACGCCCTCAGTCTATTTAATGTGCATTCCTCCCGTCCACTGGTCTCCTCACTGCGCTCCATCCGCGATAGGAACCCTACGCCTCCGGCGGCCGGGGCGCTGCCCCGGATCCCGCTGTGCTCGCTGCGCGAGCGCCACTCCCAGTACCCCCCGCGAAGTGGCCCTCCTCGAGCGGAGCGAGAGGAGCTACGCTGTCGGGGCATCGCCCGCACCACCCCCACCTCGGCTGGCCGAGAAGGTGGGCACGTGCGGCTGTGGGGCGGCGCGCGGTGGGTAGAAACGAGAATACAAAGATTGCGATGCAGCCAGTGAGAGACATAGACAGATAACAGCAACCTGA
Source organism: Sugiyamaella sp. yHKS617 (assembly GCA_030580325.1). Taxonomy (NCBI): domain Eukaryota; kingdom Fungi; phylum Ascomycota; class Dipodascomycetes; order Dipodascales; family Trichomonascaceae; genus Sugiyamaella; species Sugiyamaella sp. yHKS617. The sequence goes on along the minus strand of JAKTSR010000111.1, from coordinate 37,592 downwards.
AAACGGTCCTGGTGAGAGAGGCCGAGTTTTTCGAGTCGCGTTACGGCTGGACGCAACGAAGCGAAGAAGCGAGAGCGTGGAGAGAGCGGGCTCGCCGTTTGCTTTCTTTCTTCACTGCTGGCCCTGCCTTTGCGTAGACAGGGTCCACTGAGATATCAGTGGAACGAACAGTCGAGGGAAGGAACGAAAAGTCGAAGAACGAAGAGTCAAGAAACGAGAGATCGAGGAACGAAACGTCAAGGAACGAAACGTCAAGGAACTGAGGACAGTTTTGCAAGAGATAAACTGAGGCTGAGAGCAGGGCCCTGAACTCGTTGGGTCGGGTTAAGTTGAGTTGTAAATTCGGACGCTGACTTGAACGTTGACACGATCTTGACAGCAAGCTTGATATCCAGCTTGAAAGTAAGCTTGAAAAGCAAAAACACAACTGGCAGCTGCCCATAACAACAGGATGGTTGCGGCGTGCTACGAGAGCCGGGCTGTGCTCGAGACCTTGCGAAGTGCTGTGGAGACTGTGCGACGTCTTGCCAAGGTCATTCATGACAGGATCCCGCACCACCATGACCGGTTTGGCAGGCACCAGCACGATTTCTACTTGCGCACTTCATTCATGAACTTCGGCCCCGCTATGCACAGCGGTCGGCCCCACGAGTTCCTGTTCGAGCTGCTGTATGAGGGCGCGCAACACAATGCAGCGGGCGTTGCTGGTGCCGGCGGCATGGCTGGCTCTGGCTTGCTCGGGTTCATGACGAATCTGAGATCCCGCGTTTATTCACATTTCATGAAGAGGCTCGGCGAGCATTGTAGAACCTATCACGGTTGTGCCGGCCCGGACGCTTCTCGCAGCGGTGGCACTGGGTTCTTCCAGTGTTCGCGTCGAGGCGGACGTGGAGGCCGCCACGGCTATGGACAGGGCAGTTGGCACAGCCATGGACGGGAACGAGGCGGCGCCCGCAATGGAGGCCGTTCTCATTTCCGACATGACAACGGAGGCTGGGACCGCTTCTCGCCTCGAATCGCTTTCGACTATAATCGTATGAACATCAGGAAAATGGCTGCTATCAAGCGACTTAAGTTCAAAATGTTTGCAGCCAAGTTCTTTTTCCGGGGCGTTGGAGCCCGCTCGTACTCGTCTTATGCGAATATGATGGGAGCCAGTTCGTTTTTCTACACGCGAAATGCCCATCCCTTCTCCCGTTCACCGGTCTCGTGGATGCAGAGTTCTTACTGGAACTCGGCCATTGGACATGCGATGAAATGCATATCGGTGGCTCCTAAGGTGGGTCTGTATGAGCTTTATCGGGCTCAGAAGGATCAATATAGGATCCAGGATGCCAGTCAGACCTGGACGAGTCGATTCCGACAGAGCGACCACATGCCACTGCTGTCTGTAGCGTCGCCATCTGCGCATTCCAGTGCAACTCATGCAAACAGATTAGCTCTGGGATACGAGGCGTCCTCGCCTTGCTCGCTCATGAAACAACTCTGGTTTCAACAAACACGAGGATATATTAGCAGGAGCAACTCATATACCACACATCTTGATAGGATATCGCCGTTCGAAGCGGTGGAAGCGACCAGCCGGCTCATTGGCGGCGGTGTGAACAAGTACTATTCCACGCGAAGAGACGAATTCTCTTCTGAACACGCCTTGCAGGCATTCGACGCAGCAGCTCAGCGAGATGAGTATTCACAGCAGGAGGTTTTTAAAGTGCGAGTTCAAACTCAATCACACTCAGTGCCAAATCCGGTGCCAGAGTTAGTGCGAGTACCAGTACCAGTACAAGTGGAGCAGCAACACACGCAGTTATCTCGAGAACGATCCCAAGTAGAACTTTTTTCGAGTGAGCTGGTGGAGTCGGTGGTGCTACTAGGAAACCCGTCTATGGCGCCTCCTGTGGAAGTGACGCCATTCGACCCGGACAACTATGTGCGTCCAGTACAACACATGCCTGGAGAGGCTCCTATAGAATATGTGTCGCACTCTGCCGAGGAGTCCATCTCGCCTCCTAGCGAGTCATCGTTTGTGGACTTTGACGTGACACCACGATTCTCACTGCCATTGAGCGGTGTTGACCTGACGGACGAGGCGCTTTTGACCATCGAGCACGACATGGAGCTTCATCTCCAAGAAGTACGAAGCATTATTTCCGACATCAGACGAATAGCCAGTCTCGGTGAACTGCCCATTTCCATTGAACGGAATGGGAACATCATCCGAGTGCACTTCCCGAATGCCGACTCACAGCGAGTCGAGCAGCTGCTTGGTGACCTGGAGGTCTCGCGCGGCATGATCGTGGACAGCGTGGGTCCCTCGCACCTGCTGCCCACTCCTGAGAACAGCGTTTCCTCATCGGTGCTCAGCAGCGGGTCTGAACGCACCCTGTCCACGCCGGCAGACTCGCCACAGCTGTCACCGCAGTCATCTCTGTCGTCATCAATGCCCAGCGGGCTGGCCCCTCTCAGCACAGCACCGGCCACAGGCATGGAGAACGAAGAGTACACCTGGAGCTACCTCGGCGGATCCACCGACGGCGACATCCCCACCCCCGGCCTTACCGAGTCTTGCGGGTCCACCGCCTCGTCCGAAGAGTGCTCGAGCCTGCTCATGTCCATGAGAGTTTAATTTAATTTATGATATATATGAGATGTAAGAATGCCACAGTTTAATGTTTCCTCGCCTCCGGCAGCCGGGGCTGTGCCCCAGATCCCCCGGACCGTCTCGCTCCGCTCGAATCGGGGCGCGCAAGACCGAGCGAAGCAAGCAGCGGGGTCCGGCAGCTGGGGCTGTGCCCCAGACCCCCCCGACTCCTCTCAGTCGGGGTGGGCAGGACCGAGCGAAGCGAGCAGAGGGGTCGGGCAGCGCCCCGATCGCCGGAGGCTTAGCGGGGGTTCGCGGTCAGTCAGGCTGTCGGATTTATTGAAGAGCGATTGAACGAATAAACGAAAAACAGGAGAAGCGCGACAGCTGCTGGTTAGATAGAAGAATCGATGCCAGTGAGGGCGCGGGTAGCAGAGGAGAGCTGGTGGGGGAGGGTGCGGAGGAAGGTCGTGCCGTTGACGTAGAGGGGCAACTTGAGTTCGCCGCGGGAGCCCTTTTCGAGCGCGTCGACAACGACTCTGGCAGCTCGAGAGGGCTCGAGAACTGGCGCGATGAAAACGTAGGGCGAGCGCACTTCCATGAAGAGAGAGGTTTTCAGCTGCCCGGGGCTGACCAGTAGAGTGCGGACGCCTGTTTCGGGGAAGTTGGGAGGGCCCAGCTCGTGGGTAAGTGACTCGTGAAGAGCAATTAAGCCTGCTTTGCTGGCGCCGTAAAGGCTGAGCTTAGCCGGCGAGACATAGCCGAGAACTGAGCCTATAGTCACCACATACCCGCGGTGACGGGATATCATGTCGGGGACAAACGTGCGCACAGTCAGGAAGCTGGAAAGCAGATTGACGTCGAGAGTGCTGCGCATCTCGGTGTAACCCAGGTCCACCGCCTTCTTTGCTCCTTTCATGACACCGGCATTGTTGATGAGAACAGTAACAGTGCCATGCCTGTCACGAATAACTTTTGCGATGGCAGAGATCTCCTCGATGTTGCTCACGTCGCACTGGTAGTACACGACATGGGGGACTCGCGAATGTCGGTCTGGCATGCGAACATCAAGCACAATCACTTCAAATCCCTTTTGTCTGAACAGCAGAGCCATCTGATGGCCAAGGCCGCCAGCACCGCCAGTGATGAGAACCAAGTCAAGAGCAGGATTTATCTTGACAATGGGCCGATAAGACTGCGTCTTCACAACACGGACGGCCGAATGGTATGTCTTATGAAGGTCATGAGCCAGTCTAGAGGCTGTTGAGTGATGGTTGTGATGACCAGGCACACTAGATCCACCAATATTTCGGTCGTACGTCACCGGGGGAAGGATGTTGTAGGTAGGGGTGACGAACCCCACAGCCGATTCCGACGAGATGACCGAAGTCTGGGTCCGAGTGGAAGTCTGCGACCGTGAAGAGCGACGGTATGACATTTGGTTGCTGACGGTACAAGTGCAACAGCAGTGGTAAAATGTGGAGACATGAGATGTGAACAGTTAATTATAACTCAGGGGGAACCCTAGCATCTCATGTACAACGCATGCGCGTATCTGCGTCACCATGCGAGATAAGATAAGATAGTCCAGCATCAGGGAAAGCAGGTTCTGTGTGCGACTGTTTAATACCTACGACTTTTTTTCAGGACCGCTCTCTGGTGATGAAGTCGCCGAATCCCATTGTCTCTATCTCTTTCTCTATCCGAATGACTTCTGGTGCAGTTTAGTTCGATCGCTGCGCTTTATTTGTCAATATTTCGCTCAGCCCGCTGTTCACTGTTCTTCTGTGTCAAATTTTGCCTATCGGCAACTGTCTCCGTAGCTCCGTATCAAAGTGGCCAACAACATTTAATTAGTGATCATGATATGAGAGTAGAGCATCTATCACCGATGATTTGAACGCATCAACGGTCGAGAGCTGAATAGTTCCTGACCGTGAGAGCAGAGTTACCAGTGAAAAGTCTAATCAGACTGCCCCAGTTTCCAGAAAACAAACTAGACAGGGCAGTTCTCTTATGTGAATGGTTTTCGCAGTTCTCTTATGTGAATGGTTTTCCCCTGGTATGACCGTTTTGGGCGATTACCTGGTTACAGAAATAACTAAGGCGATCTGTATCATGAAGTCTTCCCTAGTGATCATGAAGTCTTCCCTCAGAAGAGATCAAAAACAAACAGGGAGATCGATAAATAAAAGTAGTTGGGATGGGTGTCCTGCTATAATGAATCTGGGTATTAGAAGTCAATCATCCCGAGATTCTGAAGCCCAGCACTCCTCCTCGGATGGGAATCGACATGGCATTTTCTTTTAGTCAATTCCTGCCGGCCAACTCAGATCGAGTCAGAAGAACCTTCATCAGGGTTGAATTACCCCTTCATGCTTCATAAATAAATAACCCCGTCACTCCGAAGAAACACGCCTGTCAAAGAGCCTGTCAAAGATTGTGACAGATGAGATATGGGGATGGACCCGATCCCCAACCCCCTCTTACTGCGCTCCAGGATCCATGGAGTTCAGAGGAGCCTGGCCCAGGAAGCATCGCGTTCCCCATTTCATGAAGTCCTTCATCTCTCGCCGAGACATCTCGACTCTGTACCGCTTTCATGAGGCTCTGTCCCGGGCTCACATTCCCGAGAGATAGCAGCCCTCCTCGAGTGCAGCGAGAGGAGCAGCGGGGTCCGGGCAGCGCCCCGGCCACCGGAAACGTGGTCGGAACATGAGGGGAGCGCTTACCGGTCTCGAACCACGGTCCAGCGTTAATCCCCGGGTTAGGGCAGCTGCCCTGCATAATGACCATCTCGGTCGATGCAGGCCAGTCGGTTCATCACAACAAGCAACCGATCTGATCTCGAGCGACGTCTTTTTGCAAGCGATTCTGAGCGGAAATGGAACCAACGAATTCAGCCGAGAGTGGACACGCCAGTCATGCGCTGCTCCCCCCGCACACGGTGCGGATCAAGAGAAAGCGTGGTCAGGACCCCATTCAGGCCCTCTGTACGTCTGCCATGTGACCCTCCATCGGCCGGGCGCCGGACCCCGCTGTGCTCGCTTCGAGCATTTGCAACGCCAGTCCGTTGGGCTAAGGGCTCGCGAAGCGGGTCTGTGGTCACGCCCCGGCCGCCACAGGCGTATCTGGGTAGGACTGACGCTAACCGAGTATAGTGATAGACGAGCAGGCTCGCTCTGGCGCGAAGAAACGATCCAGGACAGATTCATATGGTGAGTTGACTGGGCTTGATTTGGGATCCCGGCCCGGGATCCGGGGTTCTGGGTTCTGGATTCAGATCATTGTTGAATGAGGGCCTAACAAGAGACAGTTTTTAAACTGGCAGGAACGTTTGAAAATGAGCCAGCTGCGCCGAGTGATGTGGTACTTCACCAGGATAATAGTACAAAGGTCGAAGATCTGCCGGATAACAGGGTGTTCCGATTCCCTAAGCGCTCAAAAATAAATGGAGGAAGCGGTGACGGCCGGGGTTTGGTGCCTCATGACGACCCAGAGGTGTCCCAATCGCTGACGGACATGGTCCAGTCGTATCTGGGTCTGGACGATAAAAGGCCCGCTTCGCCGATAAGAGACTTGGGCAGCAGTGGGGCCACGCTAGACAGTACGCTAATACCGGGAGGAGAGCAGGCTGATGGGGATGAATACGTATACGACATCTATTACCGAGAGAGATACACGGGAGACGATAGTTTGGATGAGTCGAAGATAGGTGTAATGTATGTTTGACGGCAGCCCGCGCGAAGCGAGCAATGGGGTCTGGGGCCCCGCCCCAGCCGCCGGAGGCACTCTGGGGGAACTGTGGCACATGAAATATGAGCTAACTAGGAATATAGCGTTCTGCTGGACTCGGATTACGAGGACCTGGCTGTGGAAGATGACCTAGACTCGAATTTAGGAGGCACGGATGATGAGGATTCTAACGCCGAGGACTTCTATAAGAACGACTATCCAGACGAGGTGTCTGCTGAGGAAGAGGAGGAAGAGGAGGAGGAAGAAGGAGATGCCGTGGAAGTAGACAACGGAGGCGGGGGTGATAGCAGCAGTCGTGGCATTGATAGACTAGCTCCAAGGACAAAGTATCAGCTCAGGAGGATGATGGGCCAGAGCCGTGATGGAGCTGATCTTGACTATGAAGATGAGGATGAGGATGGCGACGACGAAATGTGGGGCGATGAAGAGGACAATATCAATAACAAGCGAGATAACTACGACGGAGAGATTGAAGATGACGACGACCGAGACTACGACGACTATGACGATGTCCACAGCCCGCCAGCAGAGGTGGGTGATGAGCAGTGGAGCGAGGATGAGGATCTCGAACAGTACAGAGACAGGATACTGGGGAACCTGGAAGTGAGTCTTCGCGAGTCGTGAGATGACCAGTTGAATGTGTGAGCTGTCTCGTAATCTGTATATGTCTATGTCTTGCTGGTTAAAGCGTACTGTTTGAAGCAGAAAGCTGGCAGATGGAGGCGAGCTTTTTGTGAGTATTTTCTCATGGACGTCTATAGAAGTTCTGCTGCTCGGTGCCCTGACATGTCAAGTAACTATTTCTCTCTCCATTCCATGTACGTTTGTCGTGTCAATGTGTTGATGTAGCGATATTGTATATTTGTATCATAGTATGTAATCTTTTTCATTGAGAAATATATCCTGACGGTTATTTAAATACATGGACAACTAACCGGATAGCGGAGAACACTCGCTACACCTCGACATAATTGCACGGAAACAGACCTACTCTTCCGTCGGAAGTCTCACCGAACCACCAGTTCTCATCAGTCTCATCACCATGGTCGAGTACTCTGATCTTGTCGCCGACCCGGAACGACACATCGCCAGGCTCGTCTCCTAGGAAAGTGAATTTGGCAGTGGCGTACTCATCGTGTTCTGACTTTGGAGGAATAAGCGATTTGATGAGTTGCTCGTCAATTGATAATGCTTGTGCTGATGACGAAGACACCGCTCTTGCTCGAGTCATGGACTGGGTAGAAAACGGGCTGGGTTCGACAGCAGTTATTGGGCTCCGCAGCCCGTTTGGTGAGGATGGAGAAGAGCCACCGCTTGCTAATGACCCCTTTGAGCCAGTTGAAGAGATAGAACCGATACGATTCAGTCCTACTGAAGAATAAATACCTGCAAAACTGCTGCCTCCGCGCGGAGAGCTTGTGTTTGACGGATCACTGAGAGCAAGTATATCCGCTTCAGACCGGAACATTCCCTGCGAAGGAGACGAGAACGTGATGTTGTTCGAGATCAACGGATGCTTGGCTCGGTTGTATACCCTATTAGCGAAATCGCCTGACCCATGGATAATCGAATCCTTGACTCTGTCGAGTTTCTTGGACGGCATAGTCATGGGAGTAACAACCGTTTTGCCCTCTTTGATAGTCTTGATGCCCTCTTCGCATCGGGGCTGGATATTTATGAAACGGGTCTCCCAATCCTCGACAATGTTGACGTATTCTGGAGGATCACGGCCCGACAAGAACCCTTGAGCAGTGGAGTATTCTACCAGGCTCGACTTTAATATTGAGAACAGTCTGTGCTGTGAGAGGTAAAGCGTTGTTGTCAGGTAATTCAGAAACTCTGAAAATGACGCTAGGAACAGCGGGATATATGTCTTGACCTTCTCATCCTGATGTTGGAATATTTCCATTGCCGTCTCCAGTTCTGTTTCCGTTTTAGACAGATTGGAGTGATCCTTTTCCGACATGTCCTGCTTCTTTGCCAACTTCTCGACTGAGTTGGAGAAGCGATCAAAGTCCACTTTTTTGTGCTCTCGCTTGGTCAACGACTTTTGAACCCCGTCTATATACTTCTTGGCTTCCTTGCACTTGGCGATAAACGAGGTGTCGAGCTCATGGATAATTGGATCTAATTGATTAGCAGCCTGCTCCAGTTTTGCTTGCAAGTCGTGAATTGCCTTCCTAGTGCTCAGGGGAGTTTCCTGAACTGACTTGTAAACATTATCTTCTTGGATTGGCGTGTATATCTGATCTAGCAGGTCGACCATGGCCCGCTGAGACTTGACAATATCCTTCCAGGAAGATATTAGTTTCTTCCCCTCTGAAATTATGAAATCCAGAGCAACTTCTGCAGCATTGAAGTCTTTGGTCCACTCGATAATAATTCTGTCTTCAACCGACTTGGATCCGATCAGCCGATGGGGCGCTCGGACCACTGTTTTCTTCACGCCTTTGAGCATGGACGACATGGCAGGCAGCACTGAATCACCAATGCCTCCGCAGACAGACCCTGAACCACTGTTGAAGCTGTGACTTCAATTCGCTCGAACAGGTCTCGGCTGTCACCGGTACGCTTCCGGCCCTGCACAAAGCCAAAGCCCTGTTCTAATTCTATGCTGTCCTGCTCTCTCGTCAGTCGAGCGAGCTATCTTTGCAACCTCCTCGGCAGTCCTGTGTCAGAGAGAACTAGAAACCTGGGTGTAGCCGGAAAAAACGTCAAATCCACGAATCCGGGCCCTCCGAGTAACACAGCCACAAGCAGGGATCATTCACAACGCTCTATCTTGCAGCACTGTACTTCTGACATGTCGATGCACTGCGATGCACCACCCCACTGGCCAGCCCCACCGGCCCATGCCCCACCAACCACCCCCTCCCCGCTAGACCCGCCTGACAACGGTCCCGCTCAGCTCCTCACCACCACGAGGTGGGGTCTGGTCGGTAGGGGGGGCGAGCCTCCGGCTGCCGGGGCGGGCGCTGCCCTGGACCCCGCTTCGCGGAGCGTATCTCTGGAGAGCTCCCCGGGAATCTCCAGTCCGGACCCCGCTGCTCCTCGAGCACAGCGAGAGGAGAGCGCCCCGGCCACCGGAGGCTCCGGGCCCAGCTCCCCTGAACCGGCCCACCCTGAGGACCCTGGAGCGGCTTACGTATGTTTAGCCCTTACCCTGGGATTTTTGATTCTGCAGCTATCGCTAGACATGGTTCATCTATGGCAACAGTTTTCGGCTGATTTCAGAGAGGAAGAGCGAGTCTCTGGGCTGACATATCTGGCTTCTGGTTGTGTGTGGTCGCTTCGCGTGGATCTGGTATTTGGTAGTTGTGCAGACGTGATTTGGGTGGAGGAAGCGCAAAATGGATAACATGTCATCTCTGTCTAGCGGTCTCCCGAGACGTGCTACGACTCAACAGGAGCTTCAGGACCTGGACGCCAATCTGATTTCTGAGTTCAAGACCGCTGCTTCGGCGGTGACGAAGCTGTTCAAACTGGCTGGTGCCAAGACCGAGCTTTCGCGGCGCCAGGGCTATGTGGACGCACTACAGGATCTGCTGACTGCACTGGACGAGGACTCGACTCTCAACCCTCAGTCGTGGGCTTTGGAGCGCCTGGTCAGTTTGTGCCCGGACGAGGGAGAAGATCCGGCGATAGATAGTAGCATGATACAGACCGAGTCTGGTCAAGCTGCGAATCAGTCGTCCTCGGCTGCTCAGGCTAAGCATCTGCCAGAGCATGGCATGGCCGACGAGTCCGCCGGTATGGATGGAACGGCCACGATAACGGGAGAAGGACAGGGAGTCACTCATGGAAATGTTCATGTGAATGGTCGTCAAAATACTCTTGGAAATACTCGTGAAAATAGTCATGGAAATGTTCGTGAAAGTGGTCATGGAAATGTTCACGGAAATACTCATGGTGGGTTGCTCAGTGAAGACAGAACTCGAATGAATGTCACCAGTCCACGGCGAGCAAGAGGATACAACAGTACTGCTGGTCATTCTTCCAGTATGTCCCTGCCGGTCCCAGCCCTCTTGGCAGCCTCAGCTGCTGATGCGACAGGTATTTTGCATAATATCACAGATGACGGAGTACCGCTCAGTTCGAGTCCTGTACACCATGACACTTCGTCTCCTCTTGAGGACAGCGCTCCCAGTCCACCAGCTCCACCCAGTGGGATGTTCAGCTTCCGCACTGACAAAGTATTGCCATCCATACTGCCCGAGATTCCTGAGCGGTTTAGCCTGGAGCTGAGTCACACTGCCGACCAGGAGTTGGGAATGGGCGACAAGCGGCGATTCGGGAACCTGCGGTTGGACCCCGACCACGTCAAGCGGGTAAGGCGAGACTATTGACGAGCTTGCCAGCGCTCGGAGGGGCACTTTCACGAATCTGACGACTCATGTATACGCATATTTCACATCTATCTTCATTTGCATGCCATCCTACTCTTGTATATAAGTAATAAAGAGTTTCTAGTGATCAGCGCTTGACCGGGGACCGTGCCTCCGGCTGTCGAGCTCCTCTGGGACCTTTTGCTCCTCTCGCTGCGGCTTCGCGCCCGTGAGGGTGCCTCCGGGGGCCGGGCTCTGCCCGGACCCGCTGCTCCTCTCGCTGCGCTCGAGTCGGGCCCCTGGCTCCGCTACCCGCCCTCTATCACTGGAATCTCAGCCAGAGAAAGCAGAGCCATCAACCCTCCTCGAGCGCAGCGAGAGGAGCCACGTTTGGAGGCACTGCGTTCTTCGCTCGAACCGGTCGAAAACTCCATTAGAACTCGTAGAGCAGTAGCCCGTCTCGAGAGGCACACAATGGGGGTACGTGGCAGGGCTTCGCTGGCCGACTGGAGAGGAGCACCGCCAGGCTATCAGCTTCGCGCAGAGAGGCGTTTGGCGCGAAGTGATGCATTGCGATATTGTGTGAGAGCGAGCAGGGCATTTCTTTCATAAGACAAATTATGGTCATGTATCCATATTGATCAGTCCACGTACCTAAGCTGCTACATGCCGCCACCTCTAAACATGGAACCAGGTCTTCGGGACGATCGCCAGAAACATGGAGCTACATTTCTCTTTCACTGTCTCCCGCTGAGAAGGGAATCGTACTAGTCAAGCCCAGCATGAAAGGGGCAATAACGAAGGCAATGTGCTAATCATTCGGCTTCGAAAAGCCCTTCCTGGTTAGTTCTATTTTATCAGCTAAAACCGTAACTCAAAGAGTCTTTCAAAATCGTGGAGAGAACGGAACTATAGAGGGCACACTCGTATATATTCATAAATTCATATTTATTTTGTAGCTATCCAGTTCTCGGACCTCAGGTAGCTGCCCCTCCTTCCCCGCCCGCCGGTGCCCCCGTCGGTACCCTCCTGCCATAAGCAGGCACAGCTACAGCTGCTAAACCTTCCATACATAGGCCCAAGCTCGAGAAACTCTAGCGCCCCTGTGGGCGTCTTCAAAAGCTTAGCAGCTTCATGCATATATGCAGTAGCTGACAATATTCAAACGGCGCGAGGATTAGCCCGAAAAATATTAACGTTGAAAGCTAAAACTAAGGCAAAAAGGAATTATTATTCCGAGAGTCGTTTCGCTTAAGGGATTAACGTTTACGGCACGAAGTTATGAGTTAGTACTTGCTTCTAGACATTTGTACTTGTGAGCCGAGTCGACCAGAATGGACGCCGACCCGTGAAGTATATTCGGCTTCCGAGCAATGATAAGGACTCCTACAAAGATCAATTGAGTAGGAGCCCAATTGGAGTGGACGTCAGAGCCGAAGTTAGAAACAAAAGTTGATGGGCTAACTATAGCTAGTAAAAGCAACATTATTCTGTACAAAAAATATCATGTTGGTACGTATATATATAGTCATTGTGGCAGTTATGTTAATTTATTAATATATAGTGATTGAGTCTGATAAGGTTCAGCTCTACGGCCCAGAGTGCCCCGAGCTTGGTAGACAGGCATGAGTAGCAATACGAAGCTAGCCAGAGATGACCTCAGGCACTGGCTGCCCGTTGCCTAGTTCTGACAGCGGACGATGCAGTTGAAATCAAACAAACAACTATTCTGTTCCTCTTTAAAGTTAGTACCCGATGGTTCAGTTGTTTCAGATCGGCAGCTGAATCAATTGATCACATCAGACAATGTCAGGAGTTTCGCTTTCGTGTCGCGCCCATGCAGCTGGACCCGTAGTTCCAGTCGTCCCCAGGTATGTTCTGCAAATCCCCAGCTATCTTCATGACCCATCAATCGGCAATACGATATAGCAGAAACACAAAGCACATCTCAATCCAGAAAGACAGAGTCCGAGGACAGAATCAATCAGAGCAGACAAGAGATGGGATTGCAATCCGGCTCAGAATCCATCAAAGAAGATAGGAGATGGGCCCGACAGCTGTCTCCATTGAGACCCTAGCAGGTCACGGTTGTGCGGGCAAGGTTCAACGTGCAATCAGCGCCGTTACAATACAATAAAGGGACTGTGCAATGTACCAGCCAGTTGCAAAATAATTTGCTGCATGACCCGTCTGTCCGAGTCTTCCAAAGTTTGCCAGTTTAACTACAATGTACAAGCACAAGTAAGTGAAACCTGACTTAACGAAGATTCGCAGGAGATGAGCATACTCGCGCACCTGTTCAGATACATGCTTGCTGTACTGCTTCACGAGTGGTGCGAGATACATGTGGTGCGTGAACTTCTGTTTCAAAGCCAGTTTAGCAAGCCTATCATTCGCTCTCGTTTCCAACACGACTCAGACAGGGCGCCTTCTGGCACCAGTCCAACGATCACCAGTGCGCATTGCCCAAGCACCGGCAGTTGCACGTCAAAAGTTAGTAAAGAGCCATGCGAGAAAGAATAGTACGTGTACCTGCTTTCAACCCCATTGAAAAAGCATGGCCTGGATCCGCTGACGCTGTTGCGCCGCCGGCAGGGGCAGTAGTCTCGGAGCGCCATTCCCGGCGGAGTGACCCGACTCGAGCGCATAGAGGAGCAGGGGGGTCCGGGGCAGCGCCCCGGCCGCCGGAGCTTACTGGATATCAGTGGTCACGGCTTCATGAAGCTGGCTGTTGTCTTCTGCCATTTCCAGTATAGCGGCAGTGCAGTCCCCTCTCGCTCGGCATGCTCTGCTATAGCGCTAAAGTCGCCGAAACGTCGGTCCACAGTTGTCTTCTGCCCATTGTCCAGTGACCATTCGCACGTCTGAGAATAGTAAGTACAGACAGTAGGGCAATCGCGGTCCACGTTGGTAGTCACATGGGCATGTTTGGGGCCATCGACTGAACAGTGCTGTCAATGTCATTGATTGACGTCATGTCTCATCGCCGGAACGGGGGAACAAATCAGATGGGGCAATAGCCCGCCTTGTGTGTTTCTCGTGACTAAATCTCAGACATTCAGCTACGATTGCACTAGGGCTGTTCCGATCGATATCAATCAACAACTGTGGCTGGCTGGGTTGGGTGTCTCGACCATTTTGATAGAGTCTGTTTTAAATATCAAGCTGGGCGCTTCACGGCCACTGCCAGCTGATTATCCACTATGCACGTCTAATCGCCAAAGTGTTTTCAGAAATTAAATCATAAACAATACCATGCAATTTGACAATGAAGCAAACGGCCCCATGCATCGATCGATCTTCATTCTGTGGGAAATATTAGAAACACACATCCAATAGAATGTGCCTCGAGCAAAAAAGCAAAGCAGACTCTCTGTATAGAACGAACTCATGTCTTGGAATGCCTGGCATGGCAATTCAACTAGTTAGCGCAAGAGTGTGTGGGACAGTTCGCGACGGATCGTGATTGCTCATAGCGTGTCGACATGACATAGCCCTCGTCGTAGGTTGAGAAGAGACGGCCAAGCCGAGAACTTGCGTTCCGGTGCCGGACGGCGAGCTGCTATTTTGAGAGGACTTGGCAAAACAAACTGCTGGTGACGTGACTAACTCGACGTCCGAGAAAGCGACTCCAAAACGGATAACCGATAAGATAGCCCGTCGTCAAGGTTTCGGGGAACCAAGGGCGATCTGGCCCGAAGCTCTGGTTGACAAAAGAGGGGGTCGGGAAACTAAGCGAGGCTAGTCCTCTTTTTCGGAGCGGAGCCAGGGCCCAGCGAAAGAGCCCTGAGACAATTGCCCGTACCGGCCCATATCAGGTCTGTTTACAGCTTTTCAGTACTTCATGCAACCATCTGCACCGAAACATTCACTAGCTCCTTCTACCAATCGAACCTCGGATCAATTAATCTTGCTTTTTCCAGTTATAATATAGTATATGCATAATGGCTTAATATGGCTGGCTAGCGCCTAATTGCTTTTGTCTGCTTATGATATGCAAATGGATGCTTTGGGTCGCTTAATATATACACTTTCGCATTCGCTATTACGACGCATAGGGTTGGAAGGAGGGTATTTTGAATAGACAAGGAGTCCAGTTCAAGCAGAGGTTGTTTTCTGGGATTTAAACTGCTGTTGTTCTCGTCCTGGTTTCCGGGGGAAATGAATACCCCGACAGCCCTTGGTGGAAGTAGGTGATGTGGACCCCGCTGTTGATGTATGTGCGAGGCACAAGTACGAAGCTGCTCGGTCATATGAAATGCGAGCTGGGCCTGCGAGCTGCGAGATGCGAGAGCCAGATGGCAGTAGAATGGGGCCATGTGGGAGAGCGGGTGTGCTGGCTGCAGCGGCACTAAGAAATGTGAGAAAATTGGATGCGGGATATGTGAGATGTGAGACCTAGCTCGGCTCAAACTCGGTTGCCCTCGCAATCCTCACTGGCCAACACTTTAGTATAAGATACGCAGCCCAGGGTTCTATTTGTTCCATGTCCAATGTTCCATGTTCCATGATAGCACGGAAGGTACGCCTTGATTTAACGTCAACGCCTTACTGGGCACGTTAAGCACCTGATAGTTTCTTTCAGGATAGCAACGTCTGACGCCCACACGTCAGCGAAGTGCTTGTTCGAAACAATTCGAGGCTGATCGGCAGGGGACAACAAGCGGTGAAAAAGCAATTGACGCCCTTCTATACAGGGGCCCTGATCTTGCGAATAGCCCCTGGATACTTGAATTAGAAACTTGAATACACTTGATAGTCAAGTTTCTGGTAGAAATGTATTCCTGCTGGCAGCGTCTACACGTGAATTGTTACGGTTGTGAACTTTAATTTATACCTCATTCATTTCTAATAAATATATTACACACTCAAACAATTCGTACATGGCAATGACCACAGCTTTACAACTCAGTAATCACACAAAAATAAATCATAGATAAACATAACAATAATAATAATAATAGCAATAATATCAAAGTGATAATATTATTTTCCACACACTTAGTGAGCATGACTTAGATAAGGACATCTGTTTTCGCTGCCAAACACATGCTGATCCAGCCAATCTCGGGCGCGATATCTTACTCCACAAGCACAGGTTCCCTCGTAGTCCAGTTTCGATTTTAAATCTCGGAATGAACGAACCATCTTTTGGTCATCAAAGACAAAATGGCTGTGTAGTAAATGCTTCTTGAAATCATATGGTCGGTTGAATTGACCTCGCTTATGAGGACAATGTGGTCGAGGAAAGGGGCACACGAATCTTGCAATCTCCTGATGTGTCCTCAGATGACGAGGCAGGTCCCGTCTAAAGAACTTTCCACATTCGGGGCACTGGTACTTCTTCTCGGACGACTGGCCGACAGTATCCTGTGAATATGCAGACTGTGACCGTGAATGCCCTCTTCGCTCTCGATCTTCTGGAGCACTCGGGTATTCTGGATAATAGGTAGCATGAGGGACTTGTGCCATAGGACCCGTCGGTAGAGGAGGCATACCAATAGGCATTGGCATTTGATTAGAGCTGTCATCAAAATGACCCATGTGAGGATGAAAAGGCGGTTGCTGCTGCTGTTGCTGTTGTTGTATCAGTTTGGAATCATCCATAATTTCGTTAGAATGGTTGTTGTACATGCGTTTGGAATCATTAAAGGTATAGTCATTAGTTGAATTTTGTAGTGAAGCAGTCACTAGTGGTGGTGATGGAGGAGGTTGGATTCTACTTCCCAGTAACGCACCGAACTCTTCTTGTTTCATGGTAGAAGCTGTCTGGGCATGAGTATTGTAGTATACTTGTGGATTGAATTGCTGATACTGTTGAGAATCACGATCAATGCGGGAATTAAGTTGTTGTTGATGTTGTTGTTGCTGGTGCTCTTCTTGTCGCCGGTAGTACTCATATTCTTCATCAGCACGAAGGTTACCAACGCTACTCTGGCTGTGACTGGAATGCATAGAGGCGGATGGCAGGCCCATTGACGTGCTAGTAAAATTCTGACCATGACCAATAGGGGAGCTTGGACCATGAGAACTTGACATGCCCGAAGACAAATAGTTTAACTGAGGGGGGTATTGTTGATGTGCTGATGATGTTGTGTAGCCACCATTGGGAGACATTGGAATGTTTGCAGCAGTACTTTGATGGCTAACAACCGATGAAGTAGAAGGAGAAGAAGCCCACATGACTGGAGAAGAGATATTTGCTGCTGCCCCTAATGGGTCCTCCAGTTGCATCTGCTGGACGTACTTGGGGTCGATATTCAGTAATGGTTCGTCTCCACTAGCAGTACCGATATAAGCTGAAGGGGCGGTTGTGGTAGATATGAAAGGATTAGCAGCCAAATCAGGTGTACTAGCTCCGAAATGAGTCCTTTGCGAAGGATATGATGAGATAAGTGTGTCCATTCTTCGCGGAGGGAAGGATGACGGTGAGGAGCTTGAGTTGGCAGTGTTGTTGGAGCTAGAACTGGAGCTGGAATTAGAGTTTAAAGCTGAGCTCGAGCGTGAGGAAGTGGAAGAGCCAGAAATTGATCCTGGTCTCAAAGGTGCCGATACCGAGCGGTGAGTAGAACTAGGAACCGGTCGATAATAGTAAGCAGATTGACCGGGTAGTGAAGGCTGTCTCCTGGTTAGGTTCGGTTGTTGAGGCAGTTGCTGGTGGCCGTGATGGATTGCCGTGACTGGGCGATGATAAATGTTATCAGCAGGCGGTGCTACCGGTTGGTGGACTCCAGAATTGAAAACTTGCGGAGGAACAGGTACACGAACCGTGGCAGAAGAAACAGAATTAGATACTAGAGGGGTATGATGTTGCTGCTGTAGTTGCTGAAGAGTAGTATTAGTCGCCTGATTGGAATTGGATAAAATTTGACGAGACTCTTGAGACATAACCTAACTTGACTAGCAGTTTACTCCATCAATCAAGATACATATATAACTCGAACAGAAATATATATATGTATTTGATCTCACAGAGAACAATAGGAGTGATATAGGCAGCCGTCAAGAACTGCTAGTCTGAAGTAGTCGAAATCAAAACACAGTCAACCTGTCAATCAGTAAATGGCTGTTCTGTAATTGACAAGGATGCCCACAAATACAAGCGCCGAGCGTCGTTGAGGAGAGGATAGTTTACACGAACAAAATGAGAAGACCAAGAACCAGAGTAAGATCCTCGGAGATCTGGCGATATATATATAGGTTAACATTAATTTTATTATCTTGACTTGGACCTCGAATGATCTGCAACAATGGACGACGGTATTCGTTTCTTTTTGCTTTTTTCTATTTTATAAGTTCACGTTGCTTTTTGTGTAATTTGCTTTTTGTATAATTGCTTTTGGTATTCGTAATGTACAAGAGGGAAGTTAATGTGCATGCATGAGGAGGGGCATTGAATGTAGATAATTAATTTTCCGTAGAGGACGGGTGTGGAAGTGGGCTGTGGAGCAGTGGGTGGGCGCCATGAGAATGATTTGCTTGAGCTGGGTTTTGGATATTTGCAGCTGTGTTAATATTGGTTGGCAGTGCTGGGTCCTCAGGGTAGAGGTGCGGAGGGAGGAGGTAGGGGAGTAGGTGGAGTGATAAATTGTGAACGTTAATGAGCAGCGAGGCATACGTAGTCAGCGGTCCGAGTCTGCAAAGTAAAGGTAGCCAATGGCTCTGGCAAGATAGGGAGCTTCATGCGCCGGCGGTGGTGACGCCGTGGGAGGCCCGAATTAAGTTTTTCGAGTAATGAATTTGAGTTAGAGAGGTATTTACGGAGGATATGCTAGCAGGACTAGCAAGCAGGAGCAAGGGAGGTTGATTTAGGACAGTGTTTCTGATTTCCAGGCTAGTCTTCTGGGGGCCAGAGTCAGAGAGCGGAACCAAATCATCCCGACATCCGCAGAGAATGGCACGGCTCCAAGCTCCGGCAAGATCTGACAGGATCTGGCCGAACCAGATCTCGACAGACATGACCAAAATGTGCAGCTTCACCAAGATCGTTACTCGTTTCTCATCTCCTCCTCGGTGTATTGGACACAATGGAGAAGCCATGTTCCGCCAGAATTGCTTTTGTTTCCTAGCATGGGAGAAGAAAAACAACTCCAGATCGAGAGGACTAGGTCAAGGGTATGCATGTGAACCAAAGAGTACCGTATGCTATGAGCAGTATAAGCGGGATAAGATATAGAGAGGTTAGAGAGGTAAGAAAGCTGGAAACCAGCTTGAAGCTGTGAAGACGAGCACCAGACGGACTCGCGCGGCCCGCCTCCGGTTCTGTATCTGGCTGAGATGGATAACGGACAAGGCAGCCAATGTGAGTGGTCGCCAGAAGACAGTTTCGACGTCATTGACGAACGGCATCGACGACGTGAGGAAGGGCGAGTTACATGGATACGCATGACGATATAGACATGATCATGACCGTGACCATGACCACGAGCATGACCACGAGCATGACCATCAATCAACATTATTATGGCAGAAAGCATCTGGATCAGCCGGTTCCGGCCGGCTATCTTTGATAGTCGTACATTCTAATGGATAGAGGAATCCCCGAGTCAGCCACAAGTGTGGTGGCTTGACTATTTTGTACTGTCTGTACTGCGCGATTATTTGTTATAACTTGACCTTTGTGTTCTGACTTGATTATACGGTTCTGATATACTAGCTAATCTCAGGCCTAGCGCTCTGGTACTCGTTCCCTCGGGATCTCTGACGCCCTCTCGTGGTGCCGAATTCTTGACCGAGCACCTACGTAGTGATCACTAGCTCATCTCATCTTTAGTGAGCCGTCAGACAAGTTTTACCGTTATACCGCTTCCGAACATGTACTTCCCTCCCTCTTTGCTCGTTTCCAAGTTCCATACATGAGCCACTACTACACATGTACGGAACTCGGAACAAAACGCACCAGAACAATAAAGCAGCAGATGACAACATAGCCTCTATTTAGCTACATGAGTTGCAAATTGATTGGAGATTTATTGCTTGTGATAATCTATTGTCAGCTATAGCAAAACCAGCATTTTCTTTTGCCAATGGCTCGTCATTCTTCACTGCCAGCGATGCGCGCCGTGTAATGTACCCTACCTTTCGTGGTAACTTATTTTCCATGCAGAATTACTTTTTTGTTCTATGGAAACTACCGCAGGCGATCCACACTATTCCACAAACGTAAAACAGAAACTGAAAAAACATGTATGTGTAAATAAAGGGAAGAAGCATGATCTTGGATACTATTTCTTGCTGCCAGCACTATCTCCCCGTACTGCGTTCATGCCGATAGCGAAAGAGGTGTCTGTGTTTTGTATTCTGTTCGCCGGCGCCGGTCTCGCGCTGTTTTAGCTATTGTTTTGCCGCTGTTCCACCGCTGTTTTGCCAGTGTTTTGTCAGTGTCTTGCTGGCATCTGGCTGGTGTCTTTGCCAGCTCTGTGCCCTTCTCTGCTCTACAATTGGCTGTTTCAAAACCCCGTTCCCAGCTCTGCTTGCTGAATCCTTCCCCTGCTTTTCTGCACTCTCCATTTTTCAGCATTGCCCCAGAACCTGCTAACCCTTACTCAGAGCAGCAGCGGGCCAGCGTACAGACGGATGAGTCCCCCGCTCATTGCCCCTCCATGTCATTCCGAGCTCGGAACTTGTGTGGTTTTCTTTTTCTAGCCCAAGTTTCTTTTGCTCTGGAGAGGGCAAAACAGTGGCACAATGAATAAGCTTTCGCGCTGCGCCGCACCCTTACCCGGTACTTTCTTCCACGCATAGAAATATATTGCAGGGCTATTTTTGGATCCCCTCGAAAATGTTAGATCTATAGGTTCCATGCATATATAACAATAGATTGGCAGAGCCAAATAGCTGTACCTCTGAAGATCGGTAGATGCCGTGCCTCGACTCTGTGCATAAGCTTCCATGCACCACCACAGTTTCAACCAGCTACAGGCTATTGTTCGCATCTTTAAATGATCAACTGTATTTTTCATTGGCCATATAATATTCCCGAGGACCATTGTTACTGCACCTCTAACATCGTGTAAGATTGCCCCTCTTTCCTGTTTGGAAACTACAATATAGACATACCGCGTCAGGGCTATGCTCTTGAAAGATAAAAAGTGGACGGCATCAAAAAGAAATAAGTCAGATGTCATCATAGGATACGCTGTTTTTTCTCTGCTCCTCGGGATTATGCTTTATACTTTTGTATTGTGTTGACATGTACGCAAACTATCTGGTACTAGTCGTTTGTGCCGTTCGATACTCTTCCGATATCGAAATGCTTGGACCGGCTAGCTGATGGCTGATTGATGTCGGTATGGTTACCATTCATATATTGATATACCATCCGATTTACAACCGAGCTGCCGACTACACTGCCGAACGGATCTGACCTACGATCTCACAATATGATGCGTCGAACAATAGCTTGCAGCATGGAACAAGAGTGCAGCTTCAGTTAATACCAACTGAGTCAAACTGAATGCTACCAGGAAACTAATGCTAATAAAGAGAGACAAACCTTGAATTTGCCAAATGGACGAACGAGCCATCCAAAGATGGGCTCTGAAATAACCCAAACTCCATTTATAAATAGAAATAACCACCAGCCGGTAAAGCGTTGCCTTTCAAGAAGTTAACTTTGGTCGATACTCCATATTCGAGGGAGATGGGGCCCGATACGGGGTATATTCACCCCCACCTTAAGCTTGCACGTATGGGGTAGCGTCCTGGTCTCTTAGGCTAGCTTGGGGGATCTCTACCCTGATTTAGAACAATGAAATGTCCTCAGCTCCTCGGCCTTTTCTCCCATGCTTTCCCCCAGCTTCACGCATCCTCCCAATTGTACACTCATACCGTAGTGCCTTCTGTCAACTGAGACATACTTCTGTTATCCTAACCAGAATTAATGAATAGCTCTCTGCAGCGAGTGCATTAGCCATATCGGCGTGCAGTAGTAGCTAGTACTAGACGTCAGTTGAACCGATGGCAGAGATAGATGCACAGAAATCCCGAATATTGGTTAGTCTGCAGACCACTGGACCTCGGATAAATCTTCGCTTCGTAGTGTGCGTCTCGCCACGCGCTTCGTGAGTTGGACATTCATCCAGATGATGGCCACCTCCGCACTTTACCGGCGGCCGGACCAAGGTGTCTAAGCTAGTTCGGTCAATGCCCCGGACAATGACACCGCTACAGGGTACAAGGTTAGACTTTGCCGTCACCGTTAGCGGTTACTCTGCTGATGGGTCGGCTTGTAAACCTAGCTGCCAGTGCATGACAGCGGTGCCCTTGCTTGGAGCGCGAGACCTGGGATCCTCTGCCCCAGCAGTTGGGGTCCCACTAGACCGTCCAGAAGTGCCTCCGGCAGCTGTAGTACTGCCCCGGATCCGCTGCTCCTCTCGCTTCGCTCAAGTGATGTCTGCTCCCGGGAAGCGCGCCAGACCCGGGAAGCACTGGGGTCTGGCGCGCTTCCCGGCCACAGGAGGCTGTGAACGTGCCCTCCGCCAGACCCCGCTGCTCCGCTCGTTCGCTCGAGTCGTGCCATTCCCTGGAAGTATGCTCGCGAAGCGAGCACAGCGGGGTCCGGGGCAGCGCCCCGGCCGCCGGAGGCTTCGAGTGTTAGCATCTGACATACTGGACTGAGACTGATACGCTTGACTGGTTTCTCTCCAGGGCTGTTGCTGGCGTTGGCGATACTTCACTGCTACTGTATGAAGGCTATCAGAGAGACGGGAATACGTGTCGAGTTTTCGCCTCGCCATGGGGACTGCCAGGAGTTTTCGAGGTTGGCTTTCACCGTGAAACTTCTCAGGCGATGGGCTGGCGTCTCATGGGGCAGGCCGCCTGGGACAGTGCTCGTGTCTGTTTCTATTCCGTTCTTTGAACAGCATAGCACCGCATCTAGTTTTTCCAATATATCCTAGTCTGTTCCGCTTGACAGTCTTAAGTGAGCGACAGCGCCGGTTGTTCCCACTGGGAAGTTTTGTCTCGCTGAGTCCCTCATTTCTCAACGGTTGGCTCTCTGAGATCAGCCATGCCGTTCTGTGGTCTGGGACTTTCACTCTATTCAGCTTGATTACTGGCTGTCAGACTTGTATTTTCAGCAATCAGTTCTAGGGCTCTGGAGCTCTGGAGCACTCCCGTTTCAGTATAGAAACCGAGAGAGCCGGAACGGGTTTTGCGAAGCTCTTACTGCTAGCTGACTGTCGGATAGTCTGGATACCTGTCGTAAAGACGACATCACTTTCGGTGGTCGATTCTTTATTACATTTATCTCCTGGAGCCCTGACTGGCGCAAACCCACATTGGATTCTCGCGCTCCTTTGCTCGGTCTCAAGATTGCTACCATCGCTGTCGCATCTTGCAAAGTATGTAGATATGACTTATGATTAGCCCGTAAGCCTGGCGCTGCGAGTTCCGATCATTACCCCTGTCTCCTGTCTCCGGGGCCACACTACACGGACCCAGAGAAGCCCCCGCGACGCCTCCGGCGGCCGGGGCGCTGCCCCGGACCCCGCTGTGCTCCGCTTCGCGGAGCGTAATTCCCAGGCAACAGCCCCCGTCAAGCATAGCGAGAAGAGCCACGCGGTCCGGGGCAACGCCCCGTTTCTCGAGGCTCACAACTGGGGGTCCGAGATGACGCCTCCGGCGGCCGGGAGCTGCCCCGGACCGAGCTCCGCTTCGCGGCCTCCTCGGGCGTAGCGTACGCTCGAGGAGCGAGGAGAGGTACGAGCAGCGCCCCCGACCGCTGGAGGCAACGCCGGTGGTGGCCTCCCGGTCGAGATGGCGCCATGACGTCAGGGAGTCGGTTTGGAGCCGAAACAGCAAGCAGCGTGAATGTCACAGGATCTGGGGATCGGGCGGGTCATGCAGCCAGATTATGCTAGATATCAGAGGGCCATCGGTTAGTGAAAGCAAGCAAGTGGGCTGGTCGTTGGTTGATGAGCTTGGAGTCGCCAGAATCGGTGAGAGCAGTCATTCCAGAATCGGTGAGAGCAGTCATTCGGCCCAGCCCATCGGGTCGTCAGCAAACATACTTCGAGAAGCGTAGTCTTGTACAATTAATCCATATATACCTCGATATAGTTAACAGTCAATTGCCAGTCGCTGTCTAGTTATTATAGGTAGCGCGTATTGGCAGTTGGATAGTATGCTATTATCTCTATTCGACACATTGGAGGAACCACTGCGCTGGTGTAGTACGTACAATAACTTACAATCACATGTCATAAAGATAACAGATAGAAGATAAGCGTAAGATAAGATATCGATATAGATATCGATACGTAAGTAAAGATATGAGTATAGACACGAGTATAGACATAGATATAAGTATAGATATATAAGTATAGATATTTAAGCATAGATATAAGCAGAGATACAAGTGTGGATACAGTTACAGGAACAGTTCAGATCCGGCGGAGCAGAGAGGTTTCGAGACGTCATGGAACTGGCTTCTAGCATCGGCGTGGACGCCCCTTTCCAGCGTACGGCCGCCAGGCGGTCGGGCAAAGCGTCCGATGTCCGGGCTTATGTTCAGTTCAGCTCAGCCCATCTCAGCCCAGCTCGGGCCTGCTCAGCCCACTCCTAGCAGCACGTTCGCGCAGCAGCGAGCGCTACGGGTCCGGGCAGCGCCCGGCCGCCGGAGGCACTCCCTCCCCTGCCGAGCGAGTAGGAGCCCCTCCCCCGAGAACCGAGAGCAGCAACCCAGCCGGCAGAGAGCAGAGAGAAACAGCGTAAAAGGAGAACGGCCGGCGAGGAGACGGAGGATGCTCGATTGCTGATGGAGGTGCAGAGATCGCCGGGGAACCGCCCCACAGCACTTCTCTTTTAGCTAGTGTTTTTCCATTTCCACTTACGTACAGAGTATGTAAGTCTGGCTCCAGCTTAGGCCCAGTTGGGAGGAGAGCTGGACAATCCTGGCAATATGAGCGAGCATATGAGCATAGCTAACTAGTTAGTATATATATAAGAGGGTTGCGGGTTTGTTTTGATTGTGATAAAATTTTAGTTCTGATTTGACTTGATCTGGTTGATTGATATTTACCGCTGGTTGACGATTGATTTGATTGTTCGTTGATTGACAACCTGATTAATTAATTGGCTGTTTGGTTGATTGATTGGTTAGCTGCTAGTATCGCCTTTTGTGCTTATATTCTTTACTTGGACATTACGGTAAGTGGTGGTGCTATTAGTTGGCGACGAACAAAGGACGGGAGAGCAGAGCATAGACTATGAGTTCAGCGGATGTTGTATGGTTTGAAGGTTTTGCTACTTAGCGAGGGAGGGTAGAGGGGGCTCTAAGCGAATGCTATGAGAAGAGATGGGTGGAACTGTGGTCAGAGCTGTGGTCAGAGCTGTGGTCAGAGCTGTGGCCAGGGCTCTGGCGGCTCGAGAGGCTGATAACAGCGGTTTGCTGAGAAGATACCCAGTAGATACCCAGTAGATACCCAGTAGACACCACAGCTATACCAGTAGATTCCTATAGATTTCTACAGAATCACAGATTCATACGGATTCATACGGATTCATACGGATTCATACGGATTCATACAGATTTGTACAGCTATCATACTACGGAACAGTGCGAAGCAGCAACACTACATCACGACAGAGATACTGTGCAGCCAGCACCAAGCCAAGTGCGCACGAAAGAAAGACAAACAAATGGCTCTGGGCCAAGGTCTGCTGCGGCAGGGCTCTTCCAGTAGCCGCTGGGCGCTGGCTGAGTGCTGGCTGAGCGCTGGCTGAGCGCTACTTCAGCTCCGTCTCTGCCCATTGGCTGAGCATTAAAGTTTATTACTCTCTTGATGTGCTGAATTTTAATGTTAATTTTCCACTGGCAGCAGGCTTTACGTTACCAGTTTGCTGGCTATGGAATAGGGGTGGCTGGCTCTTTGTTTACCGAGATGCGATTGGTATGCAAGTGTGAGAAGTAGCTAGCTAGCAAGCGAAGTGGAGCAATGACCGGTACTGGTACTGGTAGCTGGCAGGGACTGCGGCGACAACTGCCACTCTTAGCGGCCTATACAATGTTCTTTCGACTCAGACACGGTCAATTAAAATTACGCTTTCACCGGCTCAATCACTCTACACCTGTCTCAGCTATGATACCTGACCTGCGGCTGCGGCTGCTGCTGCTGCTGCTATACCAGCGTACTGCGTACTTAATTGGTATGCCCTCACGCATATTTCTGTACGATGATGCCGAACTTGGGTCTGAACGGACAGGTGCATCACTAGAATGTGACTACTACATCGACATCCTCTATTACGGAGGGAAACCCGAAGTCGACAGAGTCGCCTACTGAGTGCTGGCATCCCGTGCCGTATCCCGTGCCATATCCCATGTCATGATAAGAACCAAATCAAGTCAGCAGAATTCAGTATCGGCAGAGCAGCGGGCAGAGCAGAAGTCCAGAGTTCTCAGCAGGACACACGCCAGCAGAGCAGCGGTAGAGAGAAAATTCAGCGGGAGCAGAATCCAGAGCTCGAACTCTCAACGCAGCCTGACCCGTCTCAGCTTCACCCAGGTTCACCTAGGCCACTGGTCCCAGCCAGCAGCCTGGCCAGCAGTCCAGCAGCCCAGCTGGCAGATCCTGGTCCCGCCATCTCCATACCATACCTCTGCAGCCCAATTTCCTAGCCTGGCCAACTATGCAGCGCAATGTGCTGCTACCTGCATGACAACCTTCGACCGACCCTGCACGCGCACTTTTGGCTTTGAATTTTTTGTTTTTTCTTTGCTTATTTTGCAGAGCTTGACCGTGATACTACACCATCGGCCCGTTAATCAATTGTTTGGAGCCGCCTCAGCTGCTCATCTACATTTCACAACTTTTTTTTTGACTCTGATCAAAAAGTTGTTTGCGTTTTGTTTACACTGAACACTGAACGTGCCAAAACCATTTCTTGGAATTCTTGAACTTTTTCACTTCTTTAATTTCTCTTGACAGCGCAGGTCTATCTATTGGTACGTACAATTTGAGCTTGGAACTAGCGTAATACCGGACATTGCTATCCGCTATTTCATTCTCCATTGTCCACTCGCTATTGTCCCGTAGGAAGTCAATTCCAGGTCCCGCGCTTCCCGTTTTGCACTACTTATACCCAGGGCAAGATTCCAAGCGAGAGCTATTGTAGAACAGACTGACCACTGTCTGCTTTGAACCCTCTGCTTCACCTACTGTACAATCTTTACCAGCTGTATTACCAGCCAGACCACGAGCGCCAGTACGAGCCCCAATAAAAGCTCCTCTCTACAAGCCCTACTACGATTACCATATCTACTCTACGTGCTCTACTCCTAATCTACCCGCTCTATCCTACTCTCTCCTCAGTTCTAACTCGTCCCAGCTCAGTCACATCAATAATGGCTTTCCGCGCTCTTTTTGGCCCTCTCTGGATCGTTTTCACTGCCGGAGCCGGGCTACTGCTCTTCTTCATCGTACTCGCCGGTTCCAAGGAGACGACTCCACTCAACCAGTTCTACTGGCTAGAAGCTGACACCTCGGGCATCCCCGGCGCCCCCTCGCTCACCAGATGGACCTTCTACGGTATCTGCCATGTCACCAACGGCAAAAACACCAACTGCACCACCAACAAAGCTGATTTCGCCTTCGACCCCATCCACACCTTCAACACCCACACCGGTGTCCCCAAGGACTTTGCTGTCAACCGCGACGTAAGTACCAGTACAAGCATGCCGCTTGGGTTTGTCTGACCTCGACTGTGGACCGTTGAGCGCTGCCGCCAGCAGCTCCAGGAGCTCCAGCAGCACTAGCGCTACAGGGGGACCGTGCCTAGTCAGTTCGCACTGGCCGCGGCCCAAGCTCGGTGCGACTTCTCTCTGCGAGCGCTGTCCAATGGCCCACTCTCGAGGTCTGGCCCGCTCCAGCCATTGCCCACTCCCCGGCCATCCAATACCCCGGCCCAGTCCCAATTCCCGGCCCAGGCCCAAGCACCTCCCAGACACCTCCCAGGCACCAGCCGCCAGCCGCCATCCGCCATCCGCCAGCCGGCCAAGCCCGGTACCAGCCCCCTGATCCTCTGCCGCCCGAAATCAGTCCATTGTTTTTGTCGGCCTCAACAAGGGAATGCCGTCCTAGCCCTGGATTCCTCGCCCCGATTTGGGTCTTTGTATGATTGCAGCATTGTGCGTCATGCACCCAAACCGGCACGAATCTGGCTCGGTGCCTGGCATGTTTGTTTTTGGCTGGATCGGGATTCTGAGGCAGGGGCCCTGGGCCCTCGCTGGCTGGCTGCTGGCTGGCCGAGCTGGTGGGTGTGCCTCCGGCGGTCGGGGCGCTGCCCCGAACCCCGCTGCTCCTCTCGCTGCGCTCGAGGAGGGCCACCCCGGGGTCAGGTCAGATTGGGACAGCTCCCCCGAGGAGTGACGCTCCGCGCAGCGGAGCACAACGGGGTCCGGGGCAGCGCCCCGGCCGCCGGAGGCACACCCACCCTCCCACAGAGAAGGCCTTGACAGCAGTGCTAACGGTTTCGCAGACCTACTTCTATCTTAGTAGAGTGGCCTTCCCCTTGTACCTTATTGCCCTGGCTTTCACTGTTCTAGCGTTCTTCTTCTCGTTCTTTGCTTTCAAGTCTCGCCTGGCTTCTGGATTGTCGTCTCTCCTCGCCTTCGTCGCCTTTTTCTTTGCTGCTGCCGCCGCCTGTTTGTCGACTGCGTGGACGGTTCTTGCTCAGAACAAGTTTGACGACATCAGCAGCGCCTCGTTGGGCGACAAGCTCATTGGTTTCAGTTGGGCTGTGGTGGCCTTGTTGCTGCTGTCGTTTTTCTTCTTGTGCTGTGGCTGCTGCAGAGCCCGTCGCAACAAGAGCAACGCCGAGATTGCTGCGGACGAGGAGGGCCATTCGCGTGGCGCCATGGGCCGTGGCTTCTTCCGTCCCGTCAAGAAGAACAACGACCCTAACAGCTTCTTCAAGTCCGAGGCCGACCAACCTCCTCTTGGAGAGCGCTCATCGTTCGAAAGAGGCGCCGTCAACTAGACGGTCCATGTGCCTGTCCTTTCTGGTGTTTCCCCATAAAATCCCCTCCACCACCATCACCAACATGATCACTTCTCTTCCTCGACTGCCGGCGCACCTCTCCCTTAAGAATGGATGTCCAATACCAACTGCTCACATCCATTCTGTGTATTTCACCCACCCGTATGTGACAGTATCCTCTATATTCAATATTTATCTGCGATAGCCCTTGCACTGCCACCATTTCTTTCCACTAATCTTTTCCCAATATATTCTAATTCTATACTAATTAATGGGTTCGTTGCCTTCTCCGCGCTGCCTCCGGCGGCCGGGGCGCTGCCCCGGACCCCGCTGTTCCTCTCGCTGCGCTCGAGGAGGGCCACTCCCGGAACTTCCTGAGATAGCACCATGTCAGGTTGGATTGGCTTGTCCGAGGGATTGAGAGAAGGAAGCCCTGACCTCTGAAGGCACAGGGCGCCCGCCGGGCCTTCCATGAGCGACGGAGTTTCTGGCGCTGCTCCAGGGAGTGGCCCGACTCGAGCGCAGCGAGGAGCAGCGGGGTCCGGGGGGGGGGGGGGCCGGCCGCCCGAGGCATTTCAGAGCTGCTCTGGGAGCAGCCAGAGAAAGTTATCGATATGCAATATATTGAATTCACGCCATACAAAGAGTAATAAAATAATAATAAAATAGACTAATAGTAGTAGTAATAATAGTGATTAAAATCAGCGAGCCAGTTCCACAGGGCCACCTTGAGAGCGACGAGGAACAAATAAAAATACTAAACGAGCACAAAAACCATTGGTGACACTATTCATGAAGTCATAACATAAAATAATAATAAAAAAATCAGCAGATTAATGATGAATGAGTAAAACAATGATGAGAAAACAGAAACACGGGTCATGGCAACTTTTACTTCCCTCTTTCAAACAAACGACAAACAAAAAAAGACTTATCGTACAAGACACACGTGGTATTATCAGGCGGGGCAGTGTCCTTTGTCATTCTCTTTTTCTTCCTTTTCTTAATATCCGCTGAGTCCGTTGTTGTAGCGGCTGCCGTTGTATCCATTGGCGCTCTTTTGTCCGTTGAGTCCTGGAGCCATGCGGTTGTTGTTCGAGTTCGTTCCTGGAGGACCACTATTCGACGAGCCCCCACTATTAGAGCCTCTCACGCCCAAGGGATTCTTCGAGAACGACAGGCGGATTCCTCCTTTGACGCTGTTTGACAGACCGAATCCATACAGCTCTTCCAGAGCGCGAGTGGCGTAGTTGACGTCTTCAAATTCGACGAAACACATGGGACCGTTAGCCTTGGTCCTGAAACACAATCGCTTGTAGCCTCGTCGACTGGAGAACAGGTCCTTCAGCTCCTCTTCGCTGGTATCAGGAGGCAGATTTCCAACATACAAAGTGTTGCAAGGAGGATTCTGGTCGGCCGGGTTGGCAGGAGGAAGAACTCTACCACCGCTCTGCATGATCTGAATAGCTTGTGAGTTGTTGGTAGGCGAGTAGGCTACAACAACTTTACTGGGATCACTGGTGCTGCCCGTCGAGACCGGAATTCCAACCGTACCATTGACGTTGACCACAGATGCACCATTGCCAACACTTCCAGAAGGTCCAGCAGGTCCACCATTGCTGGATGCACCGCTGATGGAGAGGCTCTGGAACTGTCTAGCGGTGCTGGCAGGCCCTGATGGACCGGCAGTAGCGAGCGAAGCAGCGGTCGTCTGCTGGCTGCTGGTATTCGGAACATTAGGAGCAATAGCAGAAGCCCTTCTCTTGTCAGGCCACTGAGGAGTGGGCTGCGGTTGCTGAGGAGGAGGAATCTGAGGACCAATAGCCGGCTGCGACTGCTGCTGCTGTTGTGAAGACTGCTGCTGCTGCTGCTGCTGTTGCTGCTGCTGTTGTTGTTGCTGCTGCTGCTGCTGCTGCTGAGACGGTTGCTGTTGCTGCTGCTGTTGCTGAGGAAGCGCCTGTTTGCTGACTATACCGACTCCGTTGGACAGAGGAGGAATGATGCCCCGGCCCTCGAAAGAATGCTGATGCAGCAGAGGAGGGGACACTTGAGGTCCTCCGTTGGCCCCAGTTCCAATGGGAGCCGGTGGTCCGGGCTGTTTCTGGCTATGCAATAGAGATGTGGGTGATGAGGATGCTTGTTGAGAAGCTTGTGGAGGAGCTTGTGAGGGCTGCTTTGGTGGTTGCTGCTGTTGGACTTGGGATGGAGCTTGCTGGTTGGGAGGAGGTGGTTGTTGTTGTTGTTGCTTAGCACCAGGGACGTTGGAGAACCCGAGGAAAGATGACGGCTGCTGGACAAAGAAGCGACTGGGATCTTGCACAATCGAGTTGAACTCTTCATCCTCTCGCCCCTGAGACTCGAGCAGTAACGAGCGTCCTGAAGCTCTTCCGTTGATCGAGCCAATGGTATTTGACAGCCCGTTGGGCAGGCCATTCGGTAAGCCATTCGGCAGGCCATTAGGCAAGCCATTGGGCAGACCGTTTGGCAGGCCGTTCGGCAATCCATTAGCTAGTCCGCCGGGTAAACCATTAGGCAGACCGTTGGGAAGACCATTGGGAATACCATTCGCCAGGCCGGCTAAACCGTTCGTCAAACCACCAAGGCCAGACAGCGACAAGCTCGACAGTCCAATCGGGTCGATGCCCTTGTTGCCAGGGGTCTCAGGAGCACTTCCAGGCTGATGCTGATGTTGGTGTTGCTGCTGCTGTTGATGCTGTTGCTGCTGTTGATGCTGTTGCTGCTGCTGTTGCTGTTGATGCTGTTGTTGTTGCTGCTGCTGTTGTTGTTGCTGCTGCTGCTGCTGTTGTTGCTGCTGCTGAGTGACAGGACCAGATATAGGAAACAGCGAGCGAGGCGACGTGGGTGAAAAGAGCCCAGAAGCACCAGGGCCAGGAGCACCAGCAGAGTTAGCAGCTTCGTTGTAGTACTCGGAAAATGGAGGAGGCATTTCAAGAGTCGCGGCAGAGGGCAGACCGGCCGTGGCATTGGCAAAGGCAAATCTGCTGCCACCGGTCTTGCTGGCACCAGCACCAGAGGGTCCAGAAGAAGGGCCAGAAATACTGCCCTGGCCCTGAGCCGATGCTAATCTAGACAGCGACTCGTGGGAAATGGACTGTCTGCTGGCGCGAATGTCGCACTTGAGCGGCAGCAATGAAACGTTGTTGTATGCGAAAGTAGGAGATGATGATGACGATGTCGTTGTAGGCGAAGTCACAGCTGTACTGTTGCCATTAGTGGCCGTACCAGAAGTAGTCGATTGAGGACCGGGTAGGCCGCTGCTGCTGCTAGCATTCGGCGTGTAAAACACGTCGTTGCGCATATCCAGCGTCGCCAGAGCCATACTGGCATTGGCATAGGTGCGGAAATAGGCGATTCCGAGGATGTTGGCCGGCAGGCCGTCCTCGCCAATGGACTGCGACTTCTGGAGCTCGCTGTATAAAAAGCCATCGGCAAAGGTGAAAATGACTCTGAACTCGCGAGCGGAAATGTCACGCGGAAGGTTTTGAATGCGGAGGGCCACTGGCGGGCCGGTAAGTGATGAGACTGCTGAACCAGAACCAGCAACAGCAGCAGCGGCAACAGAACTGGCAGCATTAGCAGACGCTGCCGAGGCCGGTGCGCTGCCGGTACCACTGCCACCGGCATTGCCGCTGTTGCCAGCGCCGTTGACCGAGTCTTCCAAAATGAGCGGGAAAAAGCTCGAGGTAGTACTTAAAATCGAGCTTGATCCGACGCCACTGATGCCCGATCCAGGGCCACCAGCGCCACTGCTGATAGCAGCACCGGCGCCGGCGCCAGGACCAGTGACCTGGCCATCGAGGCCGAATGCATTCTCGCCGAAACCGCCGACGTTCATGATCGAGTACGCGGGAAACGTACCCTCGCCAGCGCTGCTGCCATGACCGGCCGCCGCGAATATCGACGGCTGGCCCGTCTGCTGCGCTGTGCTAGCCATTCCTTCTGCTGGCGTTTCTTCTTCTTGTTCTTCTTCTTCTACTGCTGAGTCGGGTTAGTGATCCGTGGAGGGGGGGCACCTCCGGCGGCCGGGGCTCGGCCCCGGACCCCGTTGTGCTCCGCTTCGCGGAGCGCCACTCTCAGAGTCCGCGAGCGAGCAGTCTCCTCGAGCGCAACGAGAGGAGCCACGAGGAGCGGGCAGAGGCACGGCCAGGCTACCAAGTACTCACCTTGTGCGACGTGCGCTGTCTAGCGGACGTGGCAGTGTCGAGTGTGCCTTCCTGGTGCCGGTATATATACCAGGCGGGCGGTGGGTGGATTATGCGGATGGCGACACGGGCCCGGGCTGTTGGTTATGCGACGGTGCGTCGGCCAGCGGAGCCGTGGCGGGCGAGTGGTGAGGATGAGTGAGTGTGAGTGGGTGTGAGCTGAGTTGAGTTGGTTGTGAGTCGAGCTTTTGTGAGCAGCGTGCGTGCGTGCGGTGAGCGCGAGCTCGTGTGTGTTTCGGTCGCGGTGAGCTCGACGTCAGATTACAGATGGCGGAGCACCTGGTTCACGGATGAGAGGCTGGGAGCCGATTCGAGTGATCCGAGAAGCGCTGGGCGGTGCGAGAGCCGGCAAACGAAACCGTGGCCTGGCGGAAACTCGGCGGCGACAGTTGCTCTCGACAACGGAAGGGCGACAAACAGCTGGAGCGTCGATTTGCTGTGCTCTGACTAAGCTTGCGGGCAGTTGCTGTCTCGTGGCGGACCCAAAAAAATTCCTCTGTTGGACAGGCGGTCAACGGATGCTCGCAACCAGTGACAAATATTACTCGGGGCGTGCGCGCGCGGAGGCCAGAGGACGCAAACGGGTTTTGGGCCGACTGTCGTTTCTTAGGTTCCAAGCCGTGAAGTGGGCTAAATTGAGAGAGTGAGAAAAGGATTAATAAAAAGTAACAGGAACGGCGGCGGCACTGGGAGCGCGTTTTGTGCGAGTTGGTCGTTACGGTGATGAGAAATGACCTGCAGCCCCCGATTACAGGCCGGGTAACGCCCGCCGCTGGCTTGCGCGCGCCAGCCGATCCCTGCACACTCGTCCCTCCCGGTCCAGACAAAAGCAACCCCGCCTGCCTCCCTGGGCAAGCCTGCGGCCAGCCAGCCAGCCGGCTATTTTTACACCTGGACCAGCGGAGGGCCGCCTGGCGAGGGTGCGGGTCGGCCTCCGGCCCGGCTGGGGCGCTGCCCCAGACCCCGTTGTGCTCGCTGCGCGAGCCCTGTGGCTCCGCGGGAGGGGTGTGGCCTCCCGGCCAGGCTGCCCCAGATCCCGTTGTGCTTGCCTACGCGAGCCTGGGCTGGCTCCTCTGCTCGCTCCGGCGAGAGCAGATGGGTCAGCCCGGCTGAAGTCGTGCGCTGGGAAAAACTGGGATGGCCGGGTGGCTGGCCGAACCAGCAGACAGTTCGGGCGGCAGGCGGCAGGAGATGGCTGGCTGGCCGCGTCCCAGCCCACGCACGTTGCCCTCCTCGAGCGCAGCGAGAGGAGCAGAGGGGTCCAGGGCTTGGCCCTGGCCGCCGGAGGCAACCCCCCAGGCGACCCACGCCAGCCGACGACGCTGCCCAGTTGCTAAGTTTCGCTGCAGTTCTTTTTGGCAGCTGAACCCCCAAAACGGCAAGCCAATTTCAATTTTACCTGAAACCGTGCCCAAAGCACCGTTTCTGCTCTGGTCCATTCCTCCCAACTGCCTAACCTGGCCGACCGGCGTTCCCTTTTGCTGTTGTTGTATCTGTGCGTGGATGCTGCTGCAAGTCAAGGTTTGCGGCCGGTTTCAGCTTGAAGCTTGCTTCTCGGACCTCGCTCGGCCTGGACCGGCTCCTGGCCCCTTGTACGACCGGACCCTCCGCAGCTCTGCCATCCACCTACCTGCTCCTGCCCGCTGGCCAGATCACGCCATTTGGCGACGGCCGCGGGCAGCGCTTCGGGATGCACGTGAGTGCACGCTGCCTGGCGTCACTCGCTGCCGGTACCCATGCTGCGCTGCCTACCTGCCGCCCGTCCGTTGGCTTCCATGCCTCATGCGACGCTGACTCGGCTGACAGGTCCCTGCGTCGGTGGCCCAGGGGGCGGGCCGCCTCCGGCCCGGCTGGGGCACCGCCCCGGACCCTGGTTGTGCTCGCTTCGCGAGGGGGATGGCTCCGCGAACCCTCGGGGCCTGTGGACAACTCGAGAGCAGCGAAGGGAGAAGCGGGGTCCGGGCAGGGGGGTCCCTGCGTCGCAGGGGCGGGCGGCCTCCGGCCCGGCTGGGGCGCCGCCCCAGACCCTGGTTGTGCTCGCTTCGCGAGCGGGGATGGCTCCGCGAGGCAGGCGAAAGACGGCGGAGCCCGTGGCCCTCCTCGAGCTACGCTCGAGGAGTAGCGGGGTCCGGGGCAGCGCCCCGGCCGCCGGAGGAACTGCCCCCGAGCCAGGAGGAGGAGCTCAGGGGTGCATGGGCTGTGACCCGTGCCCTTATCTTATCGGATTGCATTTGCGGCTGAAAAAAATATTTAGGCAGGGACTGGAGGAGGTGGAGTGGACTAAATAGCGCGATGTCAGTGGATTCGGGCGAAAAGATGGCGAAGGATACGGCCAGAGCAAAGAAGGAGGGCAGAGAGAGGAAGGAGAAGAAGGAGAAGAAGGAGAAGAAGGACAGAGGCGAGAAGAGCCATAAAAAGGAGCGCAGAGAGAAGAAACAGAAGCACGATGCGAGCGAGGAGAGCGTCGAGCGGGATCTGGTGGAGCGAGTGGAGAGAGAGGTGGAAGAGCAGCCAGCGCCGTTTTTTGTAGATACAGAGGGAGCGGGCGCTGAGCTGGCCAATGGTGGAGTGGACGAGGTAGAGAGTGGTGAGGCAAAGACGAAAAAGAGCCGTGGACGAAGAGACAAGCAGAAGAAGGACAAGTCGGAGCCCAGACAGGTGGACGAGGATGGCGACCAGGTCATGGCCGAGGGCGCCGGCGCGAACGAGCAGTCTGTATTTTTCGGTATCGTGGATAGAACGGAGCTGGAGTATTTCAAGAGCGCGGAGTCGACCTTGGCGGCTAATGCCTTTGCTAATGCCGAGGAGCGTGCTGGGTTCATTGCCGGTGTGCTGGACGAAGCGTCGGGCAAGGAGCTGAAGCTCGTCACGAACCAGATCTGCTCGAAGCTGGTGGAACGACTGATTCTGTTGGCCGACAACCGGCAGCTGCTGGCGCTGTTCAAGGCGTTTTCAGGCCATTTCTTGAGCCTGTCCAAGCATAAGTACTCGTCCCACTGTGTGGAGACGATAATGGTTCGCAGTGCTGCTCTGGTTGAGAAGGAGATGCTGGCTGAGAACCCTGCTGATTTGTACCGGGACCTGGATCAGAGCGACGCCGACAAGGCAAACTCAGATGCCGCTGCTGATGCTGGTTCCGGCTATAGAGGCGAGGGTGATCTCGTTACGATGGAAAGCCTTTTTATCCGTCTGGTTGAAGAGTTGAAGCCCGAGCTCAAGAGCTTGACCAGCCACGAGTACGGCTCGCACGTGGTGCGACTGCTGCTGCTGGTGCTGTCTGGATCCAAACTGCCTTCTACGACCATGAAGTCGTCGCTGAGAAGCAAGAAGTCGAAGATTGCCCGCAAAATGATCTCTATCAGCGACAATGACGAGTTCGAGCATGCTTACCAGGTTCCTTCCTCGTTCAAGGAAACGCTTCAAGAAACGCTTACCGCGGTCACAGCCGACATCAACACCGTGGCTGCTGCTCGTGAGCTGGCTATCCACAAGATCAGCTCTCCAGTGGTGCAGCTGATCGTGAAGCTAGAAAACTCGCTCTCCTCGTCGTCAAAGAAAAAGCAGCGCAAGAAGAACAACGCTGTCTCGTCCATTACGAAGCTGCTGTTCCAAGCAGACCCCACCTCTGAAAAAGAGTCTACTGAGGAAGCCTTTGTCGAGTATTTATTATCCGATCCTATTGGACTGTACTTTTTCGAAGCAGTGATCGCCGACTCGCTGCCGACCTCGACCGTCAACCGTCTCTACACACAATACATTCAGTACCGTCTGGACAAGCTGGTCAAGCGCGACAACGTAGCCAATTTTATTTTCCCGGCCTTGCTGAAGAAGTTGCCCCCGACACAATGCAAAGAGATCATCGACTGTGCCATCCCTGTGCTGGACATCCTCATAAATTCCAATAACCTGCTGATTGTCAAGGCAGTACTGTCGTCATCATCGACGTCCGCCTATAAAGTGGCTGAGCTGACCGAGCTCATTAAGAACAAATTTGCCTCTGCGAACAATGGCGAATTTTTGGAAAAGCTGCTTAAACTGGAAGGCTCGACACTAGGAAACACAAGAGACCAGGACTGGCCCACAGCCGAAGAGCGTCACCGAGCCCTGTTTGTCGAGTCTCTCATTGCATTCTCCCCCAAATTCCTCAAAGACATTTCCGAAGGCTTTATCGACCTCGATGAGACAAAGCTTGTACAAGTCTGCAAACACTCCATATTCTCCCACGTTCTACAGAGCTGTCTTGTGCCCGAAGCCGATATCATCGTACGTCGTCGCCTGCTCAACAATCTCACAACGAACGTTGTCGACCTGGCCTGCAACGCCTACGCCTCGCACATTGTCGACTCGCTGTGGAAGTACACATTCAAACTGAAGCATTTCCGCGAGCGCATTGCCGAGCAGCTGGTGGCCGACGCCGCCACCGTCAAGAACTCCATCTACGGCAAGCTCGTGTGGAAGAACTGGGAGCTCGAAAAGTACGTGCGACGCCGCTTCGAGTGGTGGACCCTTGTCAAGCAGCAGGAAGACGCCCTTGCCGAGTCCCTCGGGCAGGCCCGCTCGACCGTCGAGGCCAAGCAGCGCCGCCCTCCACCCAAACAGCAGCCCCCCTTCAAAAAGGGCGCCGCCCCCGTCCACACCGGTCCCAACCGAGAAAGGCTCTCCAAGCGTGCTCCTCACACGCAAAAGCCCTACGACCGCCCCATCGCGAACAAATGAAACCCCCCC
>JAKTSR010000110.1:0-39254 GCA_030580325.1 Sugiyamaella sp. yHKS617 | reverse complement strand
CGGACCCGTAGTGCCAGCTGCGCGAGCAGAGGAGGGGCCCGGCTCGAGCGAAGCGAGAGGAGCAGCGGGTCCGGGGCAGCGCCCCGGCCGCCGGAGGCGCGCGTCGAGAGAGCCGGCGGGGAAGGGGCAAGTCTGGTGTGATTTTATTTGCTCTTTGGGCTGTTTCTAGAACGGACCTTGGCGTAGAAGTCGCTCAGGCCGAAGCGTCTGGTCAGGACGAGGAGGGTGAACCAGCGTGGCAGGTATGACTGGAAGAAGCGTAGCAACGTGGTATACGAGCCCTCCCAGATCTGCTCGGGAGCGACCTTCTTGTCGATGGCGCGGTACACCTTGGCGGCGAAGAGATCCGACGGCATGGGCAGGTTGTTGCGGGCCATTCTGCGTCTCGCCTGGATGCCCTCCTCGGCGTCGATAAAGAGCGAGCCTTCAGGGATGTCTCTGGTATCGGAGATATTCGTGTGGACGCCTCCAGTAACGATAGTGACCACATCGACGTCAAAGGGCTTCAATTCCAGACGGAGAGTGGACGAGTACAAGTGGAGCGCGGCCTTGGTGGCTCCGTAGTACGAGGACCAAGGGAAGGGGAAGATACCGGCCACCGAGCCGATCTGGATAATCTTGCCCTTGGCCGCAATCAGTAGCGGACTGAACGCATTGGTCATTCTCACCACACCAATGAAGTTGACGTCGAACACCTGCTGCACCATCTCCACCGAAGCGTCAATCGCGGGCATGGTACATGGCTGGCCAGCGTTGTTGACAAGAACGTCCAGACGGCCGCCCGTCTCCTCGGTAATCAGCTTCTTAGCAGCATTCACCGACTCCTGGTCAGTGACGTCCAGCCGGAGCGTCTTGATACCCAGCTCCTTCAACTCGTCCATGGCCGCCAGTCTGCGGGCTCCCGCGTACACCACATATCCTGAACCGACAGTTAGCAATGGCTACGCATTGAGCCCCCGTGCCTCCGGCGGCCGGGCGCTGCCCGGACCCGTGGTTCCCGCTTCGCGGGATGCTTCTCCCAGTGGGCGAGCAGGTGGTGAACCGGGCCCGACTCGAGCGCAGCGAGAGGAGCTGCGGGGTCCGGGGCAGCGCCCCGGCCGCCGGAGGCAGAAGTGACATACCGTGGCTGTGGAACTCTTTGGCCAGGGAGAAGCCGATTCCGGACGAGCAGCCCGTGATGAGGGCGATTTTCTGGGTCGATTGTACCTCAGTCATTGCGAATGGCGGTCCTGGGTCGATGTCAGGCTATCAGCCGGGCTATATATACTCCAGGGCTAGTGCTAGGCCGCATGTACTGAGACATTGCAGGAAGTTTATCACGCAGGCCGATTGTGGAGATGCAGCGCGCGCACTGGGCAGCTGGCGCTCGGATCTAAGTCCAGCCGATACTCGGCTAGTTTTTGCCCGAGACTTGAGTCCGTGAAGCTGGTAAGGGCAGGGATCGATACTGATGCTGCGGTGCTCGATTACAAATGGCGGCCTGGCGAGTGTATAGGTTCGCGTGGCTACCCAAAGAGCAGTAGTGTCAATCACATGTGAAATAAATAATCTCGGCGGCACACGGCCTGCCAATGGTCGCTGCCAGGGCGGAATCAGATTTCACGCGTATACGACTGTAACGGCGAGCAATTCCACCAACGTCCGCCATGATCAGTCGGCACGACTAAGGACACATGCATTCGTGCTTCCGTGTAGGCGATGAGATAGTTTGATTATAATTGCCTGCACAGGGTGCGTACTGCCACCCGAGGCTGGAGGGTGTGCCTCCGGCGGTCGGGGCGCTACCCCAGACTCCGCTGTGCTCGCTGCGCGAGTGATGCTCCCGGTGGCCCTCCTCGAGCGGACCAAGAGGACCCACAGGGTCAGGGGCAGCGCCCCAGCCGGGCCAGAGGCCGACCGACCAGCAAACCCTTGAGCCCAGCCAGATCTTATCCACCAGGTACATGTACAGGCGCAGACTGATGTGTGTACCACAATGTTGATGTCAGACGGGGATAAACAATTTCGCAGGCTCCATGTTCTGGCTCGAGGTCACCGGCTCCACATGCTACAGGCTTCGGAGAGAGAGAACTGGTCAAGCTGTTCGATTCGAGCTCACTTCATTGATGACCGTCAAAACAGTATTCATCTCACTGGCGTTTGGTTTGACCAGTATCAGCATGAGTATTGATATAAGTACCGAGAACAGCCAGCACTATCTAGACCATGTACTAGCTAGGCCAGGTCCCAGCTTGGTCCTCTCACCATCAGTGACACCTCCTTAGAGACTATGTCAGCTATGTTAGTCTCCTCAAACTCCATGCGAAGTCGCCAGCGCCCCAGCTTCGGAAATATAAAACACTTCTGCTCACAGAGATACTGTGTACATTGGCAAATAGTCGAATAAGACCCCGTCACCCTCCACTTTATCTGATTTCAAGTTAGTTGAGCAGAACAGGCGGACCCCGTTGCTCTTCTCGCTCTTCCCGCTCTGCTCAAGCCCGGGCCATTTCCGGGAGTAGCGCTCGCACAGCGAGCACAACGGGGCCCAGCTGCTGCCGGATGCCAACTCCGAGCCAAAGTACACTCCAAAGTCACAGGCATTCGGAATGGAAATGAAAGAAGCATGTCACGTCACCACTCGACCTGCTAGCTAATGCCCACGAAAACGTCTGTTGCAACGTCCGAAGAGAGGGGCATCAGGCGAAGCTGTCCGCTGAATCTCCAAAGAGAAAGAGCATCCAGAAACTCTGTTGGCAATCATCCGTGGAAGCCTTCAGAGAGAAAATAGCGGTAAATCAACGCTCTGGGCCTGAGTGGGGGGCCGGGGCAGTATAATCTTTTGCTGGTGCCTTCATAGAGGGCGGAGAGACTCCTAGGCCAAGGAGTTCCCTGCCTGTCGCAAGATAATGACAGGTTCCTGGTACAGCAAGTCAGAGGGCTGTCGTTCGATATATGATGAGAATTTTGCCGGACTGTGGTGAGAAAATGTACAAAGCAGCAATCAGACGGGCAAAGCGAAGACACCACACGAGCTTTTCGTATCAGGCCGCTCTCTTCGTGACTGGGATCCGTGTATTCAGTTTGGCATCGAGAGGGCTGTCACTAGGTCTGCCTACGTTGAAGAAATAGGACCACGAGCTAATAATACTTTCATGGACGATGAAGCCCGCTCTGACAACTGAAACCAGCTATGCGAGCAGCTCCTGCCACCTGCCACCCCAGAACATGGAAGAGGAGCGATTAGGGGTAAGCTGGACCCCCCTTCCGAAGCGACTCCCCACCTGTCCCACTTTCATCGTAATACAGAACCATGCTATTGGCGCCAAATCTCAGCAAGGTAGTATCGTACAGCAGCGCCAGGAGTGCCGCAATGGCTCTATATGACGTGAGGGCGAGCAGCCTCCGGCGGCCGGGGCACTGCCCCGGACCCGTAGCTCCTCTCGCTGCGCTCGAGGAGGCTGTTCCCGGCAGACTGATGCTTTCCAGCGCTCACAGCGCCCGGCCACTGCGACAACACCCACTGAACATGTATGGAACTGGTGCTAGGGTAGATACCACCGTTACAGCGGATACAAGAAACCTCTCAACTGCTCACTGCTCACTGCTCACTGCTCACTGTTCACTGCTCACCGCTCTGTCAGATAGTGCTCCTGGCTCTTCGCTGTCCTGACTCTCCGCTGTGCTGTGCTGAGCTTCGCTGTGCTATGCTCTCCTGTGCCTGCTTTGCTATGCTGTGCTTTGCTGTGCTTTGCTGTGCTTTGCTGTGCTTTGCTGTGCTGTGCTTGCGTGCTGCGCTTGCTGTTCTATACATCAGTTCTACGGCCGAGCAGCTCTTAGCACCGTCTATGCCAAACCAACCATCTGTGTATTACATTATTCAAGAGTCTTTTACGTACTAGGGTACC
The DNA here is from genome assembly GCA_030580325.1 of Sugiyamaella sp. yHKS617. Classification (NCBI taxonomy): domain Eukaryota; kingdom Fungi; phylum Ascomycota; class Dipodascomycetes; order Dipodascales; family Trichomonascaceae; genus Sugiyamaella; species Sugiyamaella sp. yHKS617. The sequence goes on along the minus strand of JAKTSR010000110.1, from coordinate 35,367 downwards.
TGACCACGTGTAGTGCGCGTGCGAGCCTAGGAAAACTCGTTCTCGTCTAGATCAGACAGGGCGTCGTCGTCCGCACCGTCCTCCTCCTGGGCATCGCCAACCACAAACCCGTCGTCAGCCGACTTCGCGCCCGCCGTCCCAGCCACGGCCTCGCACGCGTCCACCCACTCACTATACACATCAATTGGCGCCGACAATGCTGGTCCTGTTAGTACCTTCTTCTGGCCGTGCGCCTCCGGCAGCCGGGCGCTGCCCGGACCCGTAGTGCTCGCTGCGCGAGCAACGATTCCCGGTGGCGGGGCCCTCCTCGAGCTTCGCTCGAGGAGCAGCGGGGTCCGGGGCAGCACCCCTGCCGCCGGAGGCGCGGAGGGCGAGCCTCTGGCGGGCGGGCCGATGAGAGGGGCACAGGGAGGGGGACTTACCGTTGATGGAGGCCTGGAAGGTCTGGCCGCACACTTTGCAGTAGAGCTGGCCCACGCCGAGCTTCTTGTCCAGCGTGCAAATGACCGAGTTCTCGTGGTTACAGAACAGACATGAGAAGGTCGTGGACAGCTCTTGCTTCACCTTCTTGGCCGGTCCTCTGGAGCTCTTCTTGCGTTTACCCTGGCATTTCTGTTAGTACTCGGCCTCAACCCCGCTTCTGTCTGTGTGTGCATCTCCTACTCCAGCAGCATCCCTCCGCACTCACCATTGCGAGTCAAATACTCCTGACTACACATATACTGGGGCACTTAAGCTAAGGGCTGGCTCAGCTCCGAGCTCGAAGTGCCTGAGAATTACAGGGCAAGGGCGCGCCTCAGGCCCAGCGGCGGGGACTGCTGGGGTGGCGCCTCCGGCGGCCGGGGCGCTACCCCGGACACCACTGCTCTTCTCACTCTGCTCAAGGAGGACCGGGCCGCTGGGAGTGGTCGCTCGCGCAGCGAGCACGACCACGGTCCGGGCAGCGCCCGGCCGCCGGAGGCATGGCTACGAAACCTGGGACTCACGTGACAGGAGAGAGGAGAAAAAGCAACGGGCTATCGGTTCATGCAGGCAGGGGAAAAAAATATTTCAGCTGATCCATATAGAGAAAGAGAGATTCACGGGAGCTGAGGACTGACAGCCACTCTCGGATTTGTAGCAGGAAAGTTTTTTGTTGTGGATCAGGTTCACGAGCACGACTGCGAGAACGAGTACGAGAGCGAGCACTAGAGAATACCAAATGGAACGAACAAAGTGCATAGAGGCCGTTGGCGCCCTACAGAAGTACCTGACCAAGCAGGCCGTGGAGGTCGAGACCAGTGCAGCGTCGAAGCTGCTGGACGATGACGAGGACGCTGGGTCCAAGTATGTCCAGCTGATTGTCACGACCAAGAAGTACACAGCGGATCACAAGGTTCTGAAGCCCAAGCTGGTGAAAGTTCCCCACTCGCTTTACGAGAAAGACGATGAGAAGCCAAGCATCTGCGTGCTGGTAAAAGACCCTCAGAGAGCATTCAAGGACGTTTTACAAGACGACGGCGCACCCACTAAGGACCTGGTGACCCGGGTGGTTGGCGTGTCCAAGTTCAAGGGCAAGTTCAAGCCTTACGAAGCCCGCCGACAGCTGGCCAGCGGCTACGACCTGTTCCTGGCCGACGACAGAGTCATCACCACACTACCAAAACTACTAGGAAACACATTCTACTCATCCAACGCCAAACTGCCAGTGCCTATTGCAGTGCTGGACTTGAAAACCAAAGAGCCCAGCGCCATTCGCACCAAAAGCTCCATCGACAAAATCCTGCATTCCACCTGGTTCACGGTCGGCGCCAGCAACATGATTGTGATCAAGGTGGGCCTGGCCAATTTCACGCCCGAACAAGTTGCCGACAACATCGAGGCTGTCGTCGAGTACATCAGCAAGTCCGTCGTCAAGACGGGCCTGGACGGCGTGCGTGCCCTACACATCAAGTCGGCCACGTCCCCCAGTCTGCCCATCTACCTCAGCGAGAAGATCTACGGCGACGACGACGTGGCCGAGAAGAAGGCCGACGACGAGACTGCTGACCACGACAAGAAGAAGCGTAAGCGCAGCGAGCCCAAGGAGCCTCGCCTCACCAAGCTCGAGCAGGCCCTGGCCGAGGTCATCGACGAAGACGACTTCGCCCACTTCACCAAAAACAAGCTCACCAAGCCCAAGAAGCAGGCTAAGGCCGCAGAACCCGCCGCTGCTACGCCGGCTGCCGCGGCCCCGTCCAAAAAGAAGTCCAAGAAATAGACTCCTCCCCGCCCTCCTCGCTAATTTATGTAATATATCATTCCAATAGACCCCGCTACTACTTCGCGACACGCCTCCAGCGGCCGGGGCGCTGCCCCGGACCCTGCTGCTCCTCTCGCTGCACTCGAGGAGGGTTTTTCCCAGGAGCGGCCGAGCGAAGCGAGCCACGGAGTCGGGGGCAGCGCCCCAGCACCGCCGGACGCGAGGGGAGAGCCTCCGGCGGCCGGGGCAGCGCCCCGGCCGGGGGACCTCGCTGCTCCTCTCGCTGCGCTCGAGGAGGGCCCTTCCCCGGAGTGACCGAGCGAAGCGAGCTACGGGGTCTGGGGCAGCGCCCCAGCCCCGCCGGAGGCGAGGAGGGAGTGCCCCCGGCGGGTGGGGAGAGAGGGGTGAGAGAGAAATAATCATAATACAGGCACCCCGCTAGTGGTGGATGGGGATGAAGTTGCCTATTATACAGCTGGGGATGTTGTAGCGGTCGCGGCGGACCGTGAAGCTGAAGCAGCAGGCGCGCCGTTTGCGGCCGTCGCGCGTGCGCAGGTTGCAGCTGGTGAGCACGGCCTTCTGGCCCGAGTCGAAGGCGATGTTGCCGTACTTTTCCCAGTAGCTGACCGCGGACTCCTCGCTCATGAGCTCGTAGATGGCGAACTTGCCGTCGCGCAGGTCTTCCACATTGACGCCCACCAGGCCGGCGAACTCTTTGTTGCCGCGGTAGATCTCGCCTGTTCGACGCCAGAGGCACGCCGGAATGGCCATGCTCGTGAACACGCGGTCGTAGTCGAGGAGCATACGCTCGAAGGCCTCCTCAACCAGCACCAGGTCCGTGTCGGTCAGCGACTGGGCGACGCCGCGGAACGCCGGCCGGAACACCGTCAGCGGCTTGAGAATGCGCTGCTTGGACGAGAAATTCATGTAGTTGTCCATGTACTTTTGCAGCCGGGTATAGCCGTTGGCATAGTTGAACGGTTGCAGCAGTCCAGCCTCGACTTTGGCGTGGATAACCTGCTTCAGTCGCTCTTCGGGTGAAATGTCTTCTGACGGGTCTGCTGCCGTCAGGAAGAACTTGTCTCGGGCCGAGTCCGAGACGTTAGCTGACGGGTTCGTACCGTTTGCTGAGGCCACGCCGCTGGTGCTGCCAGTGCTGCCACTGTTACCATTACCGTTACCATTAGAACTGCCTACCGGCGTACGTGTACCGTCGACATTGCCTAGGCCCAGGTCGCCATAGCTCTGGCCTGCTGCTGTTGCTGACGGCTGTTGGTTGGATCCTAGCAGATCGTTGTCGAGAAGAGAAGGGTCATCAATCATGGATAAAAAGTCGTTCAGGGAAGAAAACTCGCTCCCTGCTTGTTCTGAGAAAAATACTGGGTTATGGCCGAATGCCATCGACTGGTTGAGCAGGTTGGTAGGACCGGCCGACGACGGTGCGCTTGCCTCGCCCCATTGATGCCCTAGTGGCACGTTGTTATCGGCATTCTGTCTATTAGAAGAGTTGTTCAACTCGAGTTGGGTCGACGACAGCAGCAGATGCTGGGCACCGGAGCCTGTATTCAGCACGGTATGTGATCCTGACGTGGTGGTGGATACAGGGCCTATGGCATTCTGTTCGTCATCTAAACCGCCCGACAGCTTGCGCTTACCAGGAGGCGTGCCGTTAGCACCGACGCTTCCCTCGCGCTTGACCTGCTTCACTTCGTCGTGACACAAATGGCCTATACTCCGTTTGATACACCGCGTGCACGGCCGCTTGTCGTCGCATGTCATATGAGACCGCCGGCAATAGACACAGGCATGGTCCACCTTGTTTCGCCGGCTACGTTTACTTGCCGAGCCCGTGGTGCTTGAGCTGACCGAAGACCCGACCGTCTGAACGCTCTCTCCGCCCGGGCTGCTGGCCGGGCCGATGCCAGCCGTCCCCATGCCAGAACTTGCGTTCCCGCTCTGCTCCTCGCTTTTCACAGAGTCGGCCATTTCACCACCAAATTCAAATCTTTCTTAATCCTGGTTCTCAGATCCAGCTCTCAATAACCAGACACAACCAAAAACACTCCAGCCAAGTCCAAAATACCAAAGTTCCTGCCATTGACTAGCCGAGTAATACTCTAAATGTGCTGTGTCCGTCCGCTCCCTGCTTCCTGTTCTTCAGTCCGGCTCAGTTTTCAGTTTCGCTTCTGTTTACTCTTTCTCTCGTTCTGCCGAGCCACACGTCTCGAAATATCGTGAAAGCTCCGACGATAAAAGCCAGCTCGCTCTCCGGATGACGCTCCAGGGTGTAATTCGGTCTGCGCACCGTGAAGCTGCGACCGCAAGGCTTTAACGTGGGGAAGCACTTGCTCCACTGCAGCCCTCCTAACCTGCAGTTCCGCGGCACGCCCTCCAGTGCACTCCTCGAGCGCAGCGAGAGGAGAGAACGCAGGGTCCGGTGGGTGTGCAGTGGTCGGCACCGATAGTGGAATACGAGCACGATATTTCGGCGCGACGGGGGATAGTAAAATTACGGACATGAAAGTCCCGAGTCAGAAAGCAGACCACTTGCGGCGACAGCGTGAGTTGGTAGACAGGCACAAGCACTACCACCCTGTACGACCATAGTACACACGCTAGCACACACAGGACAGAACAGAACAGGGCAGACAAAGAATGTTCCGGCGGCCACTGAGATCAGCGACGGAGAGGCTGGCGCTGGGAGAGAGAGCCCGAGAGCAGACTCGGAGGATGGCTAGCAGCCGGCCAGCACTCCAGCAGCAACCGAGACAGCAGTTCACAGAGCGGCAGAAGAGAGAGGCGTTTCTGCGCGGCATCGAGCAGGCCAACCGGGCCAGGAACCAGCGGAAGAGCAAGAAAGTGCTGACGGTCAGCCTATATTCTGCGAGTGTGGTAGTAGGCGCGCTGGCCCTGGCCTATGCGTCGGTGCCTCTGTACCGGGTCATCTGCCAGCGGACCGGCTGGGGCGGTACACCGATCACCAATTCAGAGAAGTTCACAGCCGACAAGATGATTCCTGTCGAGCGCAAGAAGCGCATTTCGGTGACGTTCTCGTCCGAAGTGTCGGGAGCGGTGCCCTGGACATTCAAGCCCCAGCAGCGAGAAGTGCAGGTGCTTCCTGGAGAGACGGCACTGGCCTTCTACAAAGCCAAAAACATCTCCGACACAGATGTCATCGGCATGGCCACCTACAGCGTGGTGCCAGAAAAAGTAGCCCCGTACTTCAGCAAGATCCAATGCTTCTGCTTTGAGGAGCAGATGCTGCGGGCCGGCGAGGAGGTTGACATGCCCGTGTTCTTTTTCATCGATCCAGACTTCGCCAAAGACCCCAGCGTGGCCAAAATCGACGACATCGTCCTCCACTACACCTTCTTCAAGGCCCAGTATAATGAGAGCGGCACCCTGACCCCTGTCGACCAGTCCCAGGAACAGGCCCTCGTCGCCGCTGCCCGCATCTGACCCGCTCCCTCCCCTGTACATACTGTAAATAGCATCACCCATCGCATCCAACCCCCTCTCCGCGTGCTGACGAACTCCCCCCCAGACGGCTCGTTCCGCGCATTGGGCGCGCCGCCTCCGGCGGCCGGGCTCTGCCCCGGACCTACGCTGCTCCTCTCGCTGCGCTCGAGGAGGCCCCTCACGGGATCATAAGAGCAGTTGAATGTGTAGCCTACACCCCGGGAGAGGCGCTCGGGCGTATCGAGAGCCACGGAGCCCGGGGCAGCGCCCCGGCCACCGGAGGCGAGCGCGAGCAGAAGCAAGGCAAGGGGTGTAATAAATATATTAGTATGCATAGTTCGGAATGGCGCTGGCCGGCAGCGGTGGCATTTCGGTGCGGGGGAGAGCGGTGACGCTGGTCATAGCAGACTGGGGCTGGGGGCCGTTGTCGTCCTCGCCGTCGTCGTCCCATTCGAGGACGATGGAGGGCGTCAGAGGAGACGAGGCCGAGTGTGGGCTGGGCTCGGTGTCAGTGGACGATAGCTTTGTGTTGATTGGTGGCAGACCGCCGAAGGCCAAGCTCGAGTTAGACTCGCGAAGTGTGAACCGGCGCGTGATGGTGGGTCGGGGTGACGATTCCGGAGACAAGCCGGAATATGCAGTGTCGTTTTTAGAATTAGAGGACGGAGCGTCGCTGATGCTGGCGCTGGAAAGGGCCACTTTACTGAGAGCCTCGTGGAGGTGCGCAGAGTCAATGGAACCTAGCCCGGGGTGGTGCGTCTCGCGGTTGGGTTCAGATTCGACCGTCGACTCCCACCCTACTGGCGGAGATGGAGGTGGGCTGATGAGCCACAGGCGTCCTTTATCAGGCAGTTGCAGCCTACGTCTCTCGTCTTCTTCTGTTAGCGTGGGTGTTGTTGTGTACGCCTTGAGGTTGGAGAGGAACGACGGGACAGAGAGTGCTAGTGTGGCCGGGGTTCGTGGCACGTTGATCCACCCTTTGACCTGTTCACACTCGTCCTCGTTGCGGAACACAGCGATTATTCGCCGGAACCGTTTGATCAGTACCCAGTCGACAATATCCACATGACATATCTCTTGGAGGAACAACTTCAACGAACTGATGGACGCGGCATCCTCTACGGTCTGCTTGTCAAAGCCAGAAATGATCAGAGTGTTGGACCTGGCAGCATGTGCAGGTAGCGAGGATACCAAGGCAGTCATGTTGGGCTGTTGATTAGTAGATTTTGGTCAACACAGGTCGATGCTGGGCTTCAGAATAGATTCGGATATCTATTTCCGGTTTATAATTTTTAAAGGCAGGATTTGTGGATATTATTCCCGTTACTTTAACAGTGTTTGATATTATTCGGAGTTCTCTTATTCCGTTCTTTTAACAGTGTTTGATATTATTCGGATTTCTCTTATCTCTTCCAACAGTGTTTGATCTTTCGGATTTCTCTGGTACTGCTTGAAAGTACTGTATGAGAACGGTCTGACGTCTTGTGTTGAATAATCGTTCGAGCGCCTCGTTTTTGGTTCCTCGTTTTGGTTCTCTGCTTACAGGTTCCGGGTCTCTGGTTCCTGATTTTTATTCCTTGTTTCAGTTCCTGCTTTCTGTCTTTCTCGAGATACGAGTTCAACAGCTCGTCAACTTCTGCTTGTGCTTGTGCTCGTTTATTTCCGGGGATGAGTCGGTCGGCTGACGCTCTCGCTGATTAATATCTCTGATTGAGAGGAAGTACTCAAAATTCCAAGTGTGAACGAGTGAATGTGAATGATTTTTGCCAGAGTTCTCCCGCGTTTGCAACAATCGACCTGAATTAAAGGACATTCGGTTCCAGTTATATATACTATGGAGACATCACTGATTATGCACTTTAGCATAAGCAGTACGTTTCAACCGGTCGGGCCTAAATGCATGGCACGGCACTGATTTCAGGCTGCCGTTCTAGGCCTCCAGGCCGGCAAAGTAACCTTCAACTTGGTGCATGCGCCGAGCCAGGCCGGTGCACAGCCTCCACACCCCAGCAGCGTGCCAAGCGGGCTGCGCAGCCAGAATCTCACGGGAAATTTGACATGGCTCAGCTCGGCGTTCCCTCGGCGTTGCCCTTTCCACGTCCAGTCGGCTGTCGGCCAGGGGCGGAAGCCGACGGATGCCCGCTCTGCTCAGCTGGACGGATCACCTGCTAAGCGTGTCCTGTCCCAGCCAGCCGGCGACGAACCGCTCTCTCCGTCCTTCACCCACTCTTCATCGATAACGACACAGATCCCATACACTCAGGTCCCCGTGCTCTTTTTCCCGGCGGCGGCTGTGTAAGTTCCCCGCCAGGCAACTGGTACCTGCGCCTTGCATGCCGAACAATGGCAGACAGGACCCCACCTGCATGTGTCTGTTAAACAATAGAGCTCAGGGGCTCCGGGGCGCTGCGCCGCCCCGGACTCCACAGCTCCTGTCGCTGCGCTCGAGAGAAGTACAGCTCCCGGGAACTGCCTCCTGCCAAGCAGGAGCCACGAGGTCCGGGGCAGCGCCCCGGCCGCCGGAGGCGCCGTCCCAGACCCCGTGGCTCCTCTCGCTGCTCGAGGAGAGTCACTCTGGAGAAGCCTCCTGCGAAGCAGGAGCTACGGGGTACGGGGCAGTGCCCCGGCCGCCGGAGGCGCCTCCCCCGAGTGGCTCCAGGGGTTGCAGGGCCTTAACAGTGCTCCCTTCCGAGTGGACAGGTGGGTAGTGGGGCGCCGGAGCTATGGGATCCGGGGCAGTACCTCGACCGCCGGAGGTGCTTCCCCCGAGTGGCTCCAGGGGTTGCAGGGGCCTTCATTGTGCTCCTCTTCCGAGTGGCCAGCTGGGTACCTCGTGGGGCACCACTCGAGAGGAGCCACAGCACGACCGGTGCGCCCCATTGTGGCTGGCAGGGCATGTCCGTTGTGGCCAGGCTGACGCGTATATGCACTAGTTTAAGATTCTTAGATTCGCAATCATGTCGACTATCCGGCTGGTATGATGTGATTCTGCATGACAGCATGTCATGCATGCATCGAGACTACACCGAGGTGCATTGTGGCTGATGGTTTAGAGTTTTTACACCAGTCCTTCAGTGGATGGCGTCGGAGAAGCAATCGATTGTTAGTGGTAGCAGCCGGACATTCAAAGTTTTCTTAGGGCTCGCTCGGTTCTGCTCGCAGCTCGGTCTCTTTCCCTGCGCCTCTGTCTCTCGCTGTCGTCGCATGCGGGGTCCTAACTGTCTTGGACCGATATGCGTTGGGTGTTTCAATAGAACTCCTTTTTTTGAATACTACGACGGGGTGTGGGTCTGTCTCACCGACCAAGGTCGCATGAATCATGTGCGTATTAACGATCAGGCGGTAGCTGATCGTGAGCAATCCGTGATATTTAGTTTTACTTATTTTTTTTTTTTTTTTTAGTTTACCAGATATGTCGACTCCATGCGCCATATAGAGACGGATCGTCTTGGAAAGTACCAGATGAGCAGTTAGAACCAGATATTTCTACCAGTTCGGTAGCTGCATCGAAGAAAAACGCTGGGTATCAATGTCGGATAGCCTGAATGCGTTTTCGGAGTAAAAGAGCCTAATATTCGTCTCACTTCTGTATAAATAGTAGATCGTGTCTGCTTCCTTGGGCCAGTGCTGCTTTTCCTTCAGCTCACTCATAGAAAATCGACATGAGCAACAGTAGTAATAAGAAAGTGGAGGACTCGGAGGTCCAGTCCACAACATACTCGCTGGACGGGTATCTTCAGCACGAGATCTCCCAGGAAGAGGACCATAAAATCAAGTACCGCTCTTGTTCTTGGCAGAAGACGGCCTTCCTGCTCTTTTCCGAGTACATTTGTCTGGCTATTCTGAGTTTCCCCTGGTCTTTCAGTGTCCTGGGTCTTATTCCTGGCCTCATTTTAACCGTCGGTATCGCCCTCATTGTGCTTTATACTAGTTTGGTTCTATGGGAGTACTGCCTGCGACACCCTGATTTGCGCGATGTTTGTGACATTGGCCAGCACTTGTTCTGGAATAAGGAATGGGCCTGGTACTTTACTGCCATATGCTATCTTCTCAACAATACTTTTATCCAAGGTCTCCATGTCCTGGTCGGGTCCAGGTATCTGAATGCTATGAGTAACCATGCTATTTGCACTGTGGGATTTGGTGCAATTATGGGCGTCGTCTGCTTCTTCTTCTCCTTACCAAGAACATTTTCCGGCCTCTCTTCTCTGGCTCTGATTTCTGCTGTAGCCACCTTCATCGCTGTGGTTTTGGCTATGATCTTCTCGGGTATTCAAGACGTCCCAGCTGGTTTCGACGGAACGCCGGTAAAGTGGAATCTGTGGCCCGAACCAGGCACATCCTACGTGGACGGCATGAATGCGATGTTGAATATTACTTATACCTTGGTGGGCCAAATTGTTCTGCCCGCTTTGATCTGGGAAATGAAGGATCCTAGAGAATTCAAAAAAGTCGTCTGGACCGTCACTATGTGCGAAATCGTACTCTACTGCCTTGCTGGATCCATCATCTACGTCTATGTCGGCGGCTACTACATCACTGCCCCGGCCTTCTTCTCCTTGGACCCAACTTACTTGAAGATTGCTTTTTCGTTTGTGGTCCCCACTCTCATTTTCCTGGGCGTATTATATGCCTCGGTTTCTGCCAGATTCCTCTTTTTCCGCATTTTCCCCAAGGACTCACCACATGTACACGAGCATACTGTCCTAGGATGGTCTGTATGGGCGCTGATTTTGGCATCAACTTGGATTGTAGCATTTATTATCGCCGAACTGATCCCTTTTTTCAGTTCCCTATTGTCACTGATGTCTTCTCTCTTCGACTGTTGGTTCGGTTTCATTTTCTGGGGTGTCGCTTACATGCGAGTTCAAAGCGAGGAATACGGCCCTGGCTGGTGGAAGCACCTAACTCTCTGGGGAAAAGCAAAACTGGCTTTCAATATTTTCCTTATTATTGCAGGATTCTACATTTTGGGACCTGGAACATATGCTACTGCAGAATCCATCGTCCAGTCTTATCAAGCTGGTGGAATGCCGGGTCCTTTTACCTGTAGAAATAATGCTTAAAACCATCCACTAGTTTTTGTTCTTGTGCTGTGCTTTCTGTCGGTGAAATGAATTCTAATTATCAATGTGTATTTAATATATATATACGAGTTATGCAATTCGTCATAATATCTCTAATTTTGCCATGATGCATAAATGGTCGCTTGGATATTGCCCTTTACGGGGCTGACCACTGGGTTCAGGTCCCATTTCCTTACGCTCAGGAAGCCGTAGAAGCTGCAATACTCTAACATCCGCGCTTACCTGGCTCGGCTCAACGATATTTGGACTTGCTGTGTCCTCAAGAACAAAAATGTAGTCGAGTAAGCCCCTCCACGAGTGTGCCCAGTTGGAAAAATCTGGCTCTCCTTCACTTCTAGGGTGGATGTTTTCTGGGTGAACGGACTTATATCCCGACCCATAGACACTCCTTGCTTTATATGGTAATTCGTTGAAATATTTCAGCAGCAAGTCAATCTCCTTCGACCCATCGCCTTCATCCGCCGCTGATTCCGACGCCGAAGCTGACGCTGTTACAGCCAAGCCTCTAGCAAACTTCGGTCGTAGGACCGAAATACTCTCGAGAAGAATATCTTTAGACTCCTTCTCCAGATTCACTGGTCTCGTGCCAGTAGCACAGATATACGGGGTGTCAAAACACTCGCTGTTATAATCACCCCCTAACAAGACTGGGAATCCATATTTCTCTTTGAGTTTAATGGCTTCCCTCATCAAAATCGCCAATTGCCTAGTACGCTCATATGAACCTTTGGGATGCCAAAACATATGGCAATTGCTCACTATAATGCCGCCGCTATTCCCTTCACCCTGCTCATCGATCATCTCCAATACCACCAGCATCCCATTATTTCTTGTATTAGCCATAACTGGCACACCTTCGATAAGCACATCGTCATAAAACACCGCTTCCTGATCAATTAGCTTGAACTTGTTGTTAGAGTATGATATAGATAGACCATGTTTCTTGCCAGAAAAAGTCGTGAAGACATTCTCATGGCCCATGGAGCGCAGCAGCGGATTCCAAAAGGCTTTCGTATGGTCTGTATCCACTTCCTGCATGCAAAGGATATCTGGTGAGTAGTACTTTAGTTCTTCAGCGAGAACTTGTCTTCTCCAAACCCATTTCAAGGCATCGCCATTTTCCGGAAACAACTCTCTTCTAATTAATGACTGCGCGAGAACATTATAAGTCATGAATTTAAAGCTTCTAGACGGCCTGTCTAATACCGCGCCCGGAATATCTAACATTGGCCTCTTTATAAATGAATAATCTTCTTCCTTAGCATCTTCATTGCCTTCACCATTTGCAGCTGCCTCTTCTTTGACCTTCTGTTTCTTGGCGAGTTTCTTGGCCTCTCTCAGAGCTCTTTGCGCTGCAATATACTCTGGCGTAATATTCGGCGGCGGCCCCTTTCCCTTTAATCGTTTGGCTGTGTCATTTTTACTTTCACAAGCCATCCTAGAAGCTCGATGTCTGCTATGTCTTGTGAGCGAGCTAATCATACAAATAATCGCGAACCGTTCGTTCCTCTCGTCAACATGAACAGATCTATGAGATAGCCGCACCCCCTGAATTCTTCGATATAAGAAAATTTCAGACTCAATTGAGAATACCAAATGCACGGAATATTTGTTTGATTTTGATATACCCATCAGCCTGTACAGACCGTCCCGGATCGATGTGGGATGTGTTATTTATGAAGAAACTTAGAGCGCCTTTGATGGAGCAGGAGTGATTCTGCTTGAAATGTCATTAGTCCCTACTCGAGCGAGGCCCAGGCTGCGGCCGATGCTCAAGGTTTGGGAGGATGATATATCTCGGCTATCGCATGGATCTGTCCGACCAATATTTTTGGCCATAACGGAGAAATATGGCCGCCGGAGAAGACCTTCATTCGGACGAGCAAGCCAAGCTTTAGATAGTACCACTCAAGCTGTTGCCATATTATGCCCAGGTCCCTTTACTTCAAATTATATCAAGCCCATGGATACGAAGCGACTGTCTTATTCAAAGTTTTCTTCTTCGACAAAATCATCTTTTGTGGAAGGTAAACATACGCATTTCAAGGACGGATTTGTAGCTAGGGGAATTCGAACTGCGCTTCTTACGGTAGATCCAAAGTTTTTTGACCAAGAATTGACTAAAACAGGAGAAACTGACGAGCTTTTGGACAGTATAACGAACTTAGCCCACTGTACATTATTGCCAGTATCAGTGCGTTCAAAGATTGATAAAAATTGGAAGACTGTCGAGAATAATGGATCTCCGATTTCTGCTGTGCTTGAACAACAATTGAGCTATCTAGTGAAGGAACGTTTGGTTTCACCCGAAGTCCTGTGGAATATATACACTGGTTCTGCGGGAGGGGTTCTGCGAGAGAGCTTGAATGAGTCCCTATCAACAATGCTTTCTGTATATCTTTTTGAGAATGGCTTAATAACGCCAGCATTATCAATTCTTTTTGAAAACCTGACAATTGATGGTGTAATCAGTGCTCTGTCAGACTCTATTCTACCAGACAAGTCGAAGAAAATTGAGTACGAATTCTCTCTCAGGGATATATTCAGGGTCCTTTACCAGCTTGACCAGCTATCGGTTGCAACACAATTTGGAACCGAAATAGGTTTGTCAAGCGAAGAAATGGAGTTCATCCTCTCAGAAGTCGATTTTGTGACTGGACTCAAAAGCTCTTCCTCCTCAACACAAACTGCATATTCGTATATAAAGGAGAATGCGCTTAATGTTGTTAAAAGGTCGTCAATGTTGTGCTACCCCCAGTTGTTAGTCACTGATACCCTTAGCCTGTGGACAAGAGTACAGATATTCAACTGTATCACATTGCTCGACCCGACACAGACCAGAAAAATATTCTCCAAGAAGCAGTTTATCGAACGCTTTCTCTCACAGAGTACTGTGCTGGATAAATTCATAAAGGAAAAGGCGCGATCCATTGAATTATATGGTATCGAGCGAAAAACTTTACATGTGTCATCGCTCAGCGAGGCACTGGACACTATTTATTACCAACCCAATGTCAATCCATTGGACTCATATTTTGGCATTCAGTCTTTGTCAAACCTACCACTACTTGCATATGACAAAGTCACATTTCATTCTGTTTGGAATGAATTTACAAAATTCGAAAGAAAATTGGAAGGCAGACATAAAAGAGCCGTCCCCAGAAAACAGACACCGGTTGCCGACGTTTACAGTACAACTCTGGAACAATTTCTGCGGAGAGCTATTGACCTCAATTTAACTGCTGAGTGCAGCGACCTCATAGTCTACGGAAATGGCAACTTTTCGGATAAAACTCTGAAGGATGCTTTATTAAGTCTTGTATGGGCGAAAAAGAAATCCCCGAAGCACAAAGATGAAGCATTATACTCTGATGCTTCAGATATCGACTTTAGGCTGTTAGAACGAGCGATAACTGCCTGTCCCGAAAAGAAAATCCCGTACATTCTGAGTAATGTTATACATGAACTGGCTAGACAGTTTCCTTTCACTAAGCCATGTCCCGGTCGGATTCTTTGGAATCTTCTGTTAGCTATGCACCACGCCAAGCCATTGAAGCGCTTTCCACAAAGAGTTGAAAGTAAAGTATCTTCTCTAATTGCATCACGACCTCATCTGGAACAAATAAGATACATGGCGCTACCCAAAGTCTCATCTCGTGGCATATTGTTTGTTCTGGAAGCTTATGTAGCGAAGCTTTCCATCGTTCGAAGTGCAGAGGCGAAACAGCCGGATATGTTAGAAAGAGAAGCAGATGTTAAACTCATTCAGTCAGGACTGCTATTGATGAATGAAAAGCAAGTCATCAATAGCACAGAGGGGGGTCAAAAAGGTGTGGGACCTGGTAAGGAGAAGCAGTTACTGCCCGAAAACATGGTGTCAAAGCTCTTCCAGGTTTGGGATGAAAGAGAAGTCATTCTAACTCTTAATATGTTGCAGAAATATCATGTTAAGATTGCTGACGTTGTTATCATCAGATGTCTAACCATTCTTCTTCAACGCAAAAGCTACGTTCTAGCTCTGGAGCTTTTGAATAGCATTAATAACGTCCCTGTCCAGGCATATTTAAAGTTTTTGGTCCATTCAAGCAAATACCTTCCAAAAGTTTCTTTCAAGCTTATGACATGGTTGAGGTATGAACGTAATATAAAGGTGCCTTCGCAAGCAATTCGAAAGATGATTGTCAGATTTTCAGACAGCAGTATCTTAAATGATTCAGAGAGCAATCGACGAGTGGTAAAGCTTGTACGAATTCTTAAACATCGAAATGTGAAATTGACCCCAGAAGTTGCACAGGAAATTGTTACGAGTATTCTCAAGCGGGCTTTGAAAAAGGGCTGGGGAAGCCGTAGGAGACTAGCCTGGGCATTGGAGCTGGCAAGACAGGAAAATGTGCCTGAGCAACAGATTGCTGATTGGCATAAAACTTTGGAACGCATGAGACGAAATAGACAGGGATACTGGGGTGTGAAATATTACAACCGGCCAAAATTCTACTGACCATCCCATCTCACTTTTGCATTTGTAAATATAACAGTATAGCATATGACCGTAATGAATTATTTATTCCCTTAAAACAAGATCAGCAGTTAACTTCCTTGTCTTACGAGTATTTCTATGCAAATATAATTATGTGAACTAATGGTAATCTACTTGCCAAGCTTCTCTCTAAGTATTCCTTGCTCAACCTCAGTTAAACGAGTATAGATATTCTGAAAATCGCCTATATTATTGGCGGCTGTAGATTTAAACCATTCTAGTATCAGAGAGTATGTCTCATTATCAAGCTCCCTCGTCGTATTACCTGTTCCGTCCACTCCAGCCTCAGCTAGCAAGGACACAGGGACTGCAGACCCAGTGAAATCATCTTCCCAGCCATCTTCATCATCTCCTTCTTCTTCATAATTGACTGCCACGCCGTCTAGCTTGGTCGAAGGCGTAGTAACAAGCTCTTTTACGAGCAGCTTAACAATCTGTTCAGGAGCACTAATTCGAGAGACTTTTAAGTTTTTCGATTTTGACCTTGTAATAATCATATCTCCGACAGGTGCTTCAATATCTCCGTCAACAACTACCGATTTCACGCATGGGTCATCCAATGAGTAGAGCTTTTGAAGAGCTACAACGTTTCGGCGGATTTCATCATAACCTCTGACGTACTCAAAAGTAGCGAGCCACTTTGCTATTACAGCTTCTAACGCCGTGTTCTGATCAGGCAAGCGAATATCAGCAAGAATATTGACCACTTGTTCTGGCGACTGTAACACAAGGAGACAAAACACAGATACAAGGTTTTCAACAAGACTTAAGTTCTCGGCATTAATTAGTCGTCTCACAGTCGCATCAAGCAGCTGTGGCAGCAAATTACCCAGTAAGTTACCATACTTGTTGAGAATAACTGTGACCAATCGTCCTAACGCTAAAACGGCGGAATCTTCCCAAGATGGATCTAGCAACTTAGAGGCAACTGATAAGACAGCTTCGGGCCCTGACTGCTCATCGACTATTTTTTCTGTTCGCGAGATTTGCTGGAAACCATGCTCAACTAAATATGTGAAAGCGGATGATGCGGCCTGTAAGATCTGGGAATCGTCGGACATCTTAATAATTCTATAGAGGGGTTGGAAGGTCGAAGCCACAATAGATTCTGGCAGGACCTCAGGACCCTTGTCAATTAATGACCCAATCAGGTTAAGAGAAAAGATCAAGTCCGGAGTAAAAGATCCATCAGTCGAATTAGTGACATTGGTCAGAAGTATTGGAAGAGCATCAGAACATATTTTGGAATATAGTTTACCGGATTGTTCAGACAAAGTTGCTCTCTCCGCTATCTCTTCCAACATCTCCTGTACTTCGGTCACCAATTCTATATTGGCTGTATCTTCAGACGCAAGAGTGAATAGCAAGTGGAGCAACTGAGACGAGGAATTATTAAGGGCCGCTTCGAAATCAAGCTTAATCGCATCTAACAAGAATTCCACCAGCATTGCAGGCGTATCAGCTGTGACACCTTCCGTCAGTGATGCAATGCTAGCAAAAATGGCATTCTGGTGCTGCTTGGCCAGACTCACATCTGTCAGCGACTTAGAAAGCCTGTTAAATGCAATGAGACCGGAGACCTTTATAGTAGAGTTTCCATCCGATGAAGCTTGAAGTGCATTGGCGAAAAATCGTTGTTTCACGGTTTGCGCGTCGATCCTGCCACCGAAGTTCTTGCTGATAGTGGATCCCAGCATGAGAGCTCTAGATTTTAATATAATGTCAATATCATTCTGAGGGGAAAACTCCTGATAGTTCAATACCGCCTCTACCAATGAAATGAGAAACTTTGAGTCCATCTTCTGAGATGATATAGATACCTCCTTAATTAGCATATCGAGAAGATAGAATTGGCTTTCAGTGTATGTAACATTGTCATCACGGTACGACTTCCAGAGTAGAGTTAATAGCAAAGGCGACTCTGTTGCTATCAGCAAAGGGACGACCTCGGTTCTAGGAGTTCTATCCATTGACAAGTCTCTTTCCAGCGTAACAAGTTCGTTACAGTCCTCGTTCCAAAGAGAAGCTGTTTGGCTGGAGATCGAGGCATAGGACAGAGCAGACGTAACAAGAACGGAAATAGCATCTGAATTTATCAAATCTAGTCTAATCTTATCGACAGATTCTATGCATATTAGTAGGAGTTCAATTTGTTCCAGAACAAGCGTCGTTAGAGCCTGACCTGCGGTATGTGACTGTTCAAGAACAGGCAGGAAAATGGAGCTTAGAGATACCCAATCGTTCCAAAGGGAGCCGAAAATTCCTGGAAGCATATCACGAGCCATAAATGAAGGGAAGGTACTCTCTAGCTCACGAATGGCAGACATGACCTCAACTTTCGCGTCGATTATCGCCAAAGCTAATGGCGTTTCGTACACTCGCAATCCAGAAACCGACGCATCTTCAGAGATATTTGTGCTGAGTATATCGAGGAAGGGTCTTGCCCATTGGTTGACTATCTGCTGTGCTGCCTGTTCTAGCGCTTCCTGCTGGCTTTCATCTGCCATAAGGAAGAATGGAACACAGGCGGTAAAGCACTGCACGACAAGAGATGCTAACTTCCACAATCGAGCTTCTCGAGGCGCGTAGATAAGTAATCCGAGCGATTTGAAGAGCGAGGCTATAATATGTGGACCGTGAATAAAGAATTCTTTTTCGCTGAGGGCATCATTCAAGAGCTCGTTCAGTACTGTCAGAGTACCCTCAAGGAGGGAGAAATGGCCCTCATTTAAGGTACCGTTAGAAACATTATCCAGATTTCTCTGCAACGAGTTCAGGAGATCAGGCCACTCGTCGGGGAAGTCGACAGAGGCTATTTTTGCCACAAGCAGTGCTACAGCGGATCGGATTTTGAGCTCGCTGTCACTAATGAGTTTCAACAGCTCGGCCCTGATCTCAACTTTCAAGTCTACCGAGATCGGAGGACCAATAAATTGGTCAAAACCAATGCTCCAGGACTTCAAGACAATCGCTTTCAGGATCAGCAAAGACCCTTGTCTTAGGGCGACTTGCCGGGTACTGTCCACTGCGACTGACAGCAGAGAGGTCACTACTAGATCCACATGATCCTTAGATAGAGAAAATATTAATGATTCGGACGAGGTACGCGTTTCTGAATCACTGGACTGAACGCCAACCAGCAGCTGTTGTATGTAGTCTGGGTTAATGTTCATACTCTATTTTTGTGTTGGTAGCGCCCGAAATTACTGACTTGTTTGATTATTACTTCTTCGCGTCGGTTACGTGAAGCTTAGAAGCTAAGCCAGGTGTTAGCCGTGCTTGAGCTTATCTTATCTTCCGAGATCGCCCCGCACGTCTTCTCGAGATCCGCTTCCAGGACAACATGACAGATCCCTGTCACTGCCTCCCCTCGGAGCTTTTATTTAACGTATTTGAGTATTTGAGCATAAAGGAATGGGCCATTCTTCAAAGGGTATCGAAAAATTGGTACCGCTATCTTGATAATGAACACCATTTATGGGCGTCGTCCATTGACTTCAGCAGTCTCAGGAGCGGTCTATGCACGGAAAATGCTTTAAAAAGCTGCTTGGACCACGCTCTGGGAGATCCGAGTCCTCAGGGCCAAGTGGTGAAAAGCCTGCGAGCACAGAAATTTGTCAACGATGAAGAAGAACTCTCTTGCTTAAAGCTCATCACAAAGAAGCATGCGAGCGCGATGGGCCGACCATGGTCGTTAGATGAGCTGATATTCAATGTTTCCCAGCCAAATACAGTTGCGTTCATAGAGCACCCTGTGTATAATCTCGTTCCAAGCAGGAGCCTTATCTTGAACCGATTTGACGAACGGAGGCTAGGATTTATATTTCTTCTACCATTACTAGACGGACATGGGTCGGTTATAGAGAAATTGGACGTGTCCTGCAAATATCTGGTATCGCATACCTCGACAACCGACATGGAAATCCCGAAACGATTTCCCTATTTAAAAGAGGTCCGAATACGAACTCTGTCTCAAGTTAGCAGTAATGCCGTATGCCTTTGCCCTATGCTCTGCCCTTATTTGGAGAAGATTGAGCTAGGACTGTCGTTCAATTATTTTGATATTGAGTCGTTCCTCAAAGCGACTCGTAATTGTAACTTTTTAAAGAGCATGTCCATCAGCTATGTGCCTAAGATAATAGGGAGAACCAGAACAATGGTTCTAGACGGCAGTCTTAGTGCGTTCCAAACACCTGTTGCAGCCAACTTGCCAGCCGCCTGGCCTAAAACACTAACAAAGCTTGCACTGCGAAGAATATCTTGGACTAATTTAGAACCAGTCACTGGGTCGCTGGAAATCTTAGAAGAACTAGATATCTCAGGAAGCTTGCTCGAAATAGAGGTGTTCCTAAATCGCTACAACTGTGGGAAGCACGTTACGAAGCTTGTATTGGACCTCACTCCGCAAGCAGTTGAACAATTCCATCATGGACTTTGGTCCAAACTCCCCGAACTTCGCCGCTTGTCAATCTACCATTTGTATATAAGCGACGACTTTCTGGAGCAGCTACTCGACGCATGCCCTAAACTGACAGACATCGAAATGGACCGCACATTCGCGACGGCAAGCGTGGTCGCTAAGCTGTCAGCCCGAAGTGTGCGATGGTCGGATCAGAGGACACCCCCTATCTCCCCCGCTACCCATCATTCGGATTGATCGATTTGAGTTGTTTCTGAAGCGTCAGATAGATCCAAATATATTGGCAACCTGGATTAGTCCATAGTGGCTCTATATTAGAAGGCATTTGTTGCGGACCCTGCGTGGAAGTCATGCAGCACCGTTGCGGTCTGGAAGTTTAGTCTGCATTTAGTAAAGTCTACTAAGCATCTGCAGATGAGACATATGCATGATAGACATATTTCGGATCGACAGCTTCCGGGTAGTCCGTTCCTAGAAGCTGATATATATACCTCCAATCGACGCACGACTTTTAAAATCTAGCTTCAACGCGTAAATAAAGAATCCGATGAGCCAAGCTACCGTGACTGGCGCAAGTAGTGGAACCCTGCTGACCCCGTTCAACGGGGACAGCCTGGTCAAACCAGTTGTGTCTGAGAAATTAAATAGTGCTACTTTACTCGCACAGGGCAGCAACGGCTCTTCACGTTCAGAGAGCCTTGAAGAGAGTTCAAATGAGAATAATTTAGAGAAGTACGCTAGTGACAAGCCCGCTGATATGTCGTTAATACACGAGCTAGCTTTTGTCGCGGTTATCATATCGGCGCAAGTGGTGACACAAGTTGGAGTTGGCCAAGGACTGGCTCCTATGAAGATTGTAGGAGAACACTTTGGTCAGTATGATGCGGGTAAACTCAGCTGGTATGTTGCAGCCTATTCGTTGACCGTGGGTACATTTATCATTGCCTGTGGAAGAGCAGGAGATATGTACTCGCACAAAAAGTTGTTTATATTTGGGTACGCATGGCTCTCGCTCTGGGCTCTACTCAGTGGTATCAGCAGCTACTCTAATAGCATTTTCTTCGACATCTGTCGTGGCATGCAGGGTATTGGCCCTGCTTTCTTACTGCCAAATGGTTTGGCCATCTTGGGTAGAGCTTATCATGCTCCAGGAAGACGGAAGCATCTGGCATTTGCATCGTTTGGTGCTGTGGCACCATTTGGCTGCTGTATTGGTGCAATTTTCGCAGCCATGTTCGCTCAATTAGTGAAAATATGGGCTCTTGCTTACTATGTCATGGCGGCAGTTGGTCTGCTGTTAACAATAGCAAGTTATTACATTATCCCTGCTGAAGACAAAGATGAATTTGCAAGGGAGGCAGCTGGCCAGAAGTTTGATTATTATGGCGCGCTTGCGGGGATCGGAGGTTTGATTCTCATCAATGTGGCTTGGAACCAGGGTCCCGTGGTTGGTTGGCAGACTCCTTACGTTTACATTTTACTCATTCTTGGATTCCTGTTCATGGGTGCCTTTGTCATTATCGAGTTGACAGTGGCACAGCCACTGATCCCTTTCAAGGAAATGTCAACTGCCACTATCAGGATCTTGTCGACAATTGCTCTTGGATGGGCCACATTCGGTATCTGGCTGGTCTACCTGTGGACTTTCTGTCTCGATGTAAGGCATGAGAATCCGCTGACAGTTGCAGCGCAGTTCGTACCAACTATTGTCTCCGGATTGTGCGCAGCCGGATTGACTGCGTATTTATTTGGACGGGGAATTCCGCCTAGTGTCATGATGGTCATTGCACTTTTTGGCTTTTGCATCCCGTCAATTCTCCTGGCTACAATGCCGGCGCATCAAACATACTGGGCTTCGTGCTTTGTCGGCGTAGTCATCGCACCTTTTGGCATGGATATTAGTTTCCCCACCGCCACGATTATGCTCAGTAATGCTGTTCCGAGAAACCGACAGGGCATTGCGGGTTCCCTAGTGGCAACTGTGGTGAACTATGCCATCTCAATTGGCCTGGGAATTGCCGGAACAGCGGTTCATCAGCTTTCTCCAGGAGAAGACCCTGAATCACTGTTGAAAGGTATCAGAATTGCTGCCTATGTAGGAATTGGCTTGAGCGGCACTGGTGTTCTCCTGGCATTAGTCGAGGTGTTTTTATACCGAAAGACGCCGAAAGGACTCTGAACCAGGAAACTCCCCGAATTGTTCCAGATGTTAGATTGAATTTGAAATCATGATTATAGTTATAGTTTTGTAGACAGTCCTACAAGTAAGGATTTGCTATTTCGTAATGTTAGGCTTTTTCACGTTATCTCTTATCAGAGGGGACTAGTACACGTTTGCTTCACTTCACTGTCTCAAAGTTGACAGAAAAGGAAGAACAGCTCAACAGACTCGGCCGCGAGCGATCGCCAGGCACGATTTTCAGATGAAACATACCTCTCTCGTTCCGCTCCGATCTGCACGGGCCCATCTCTGCCACTCGATCAATGAATGTAGGTTAGCGGCCACACCCGCGCATGAACACGGCAGTCGCAGTACGTACCTGAATCAGGCGATGCGGTGATCGAGAGCGGTCGAGCCTCCGCTTGGTGAGAGCGTATCTCGGAGTCTGTTCGCGTGTGTCAAACGCCGTGTTACAAAGTGGGGGTCGAGAGGGTACGCTCTTCCAAAGAATACACATGTACTTTCGTGACACAAACGCGTACCTAATATATTTCCAACATTGTGACCTGACCACCTAGCACAACAAGCTCAAACCAGCATATACGTTAGGCTGGATGGGTAGGTCAGTTTCACCCAATGTCAATATGCATGTCTGGATTCTTAGCAGCTCGATCTTTTCTACCTTAACTCTAATATAAAATTCTACTTTTCGAATCTGGGGCGTGCGCAGCAGTGGAATTAGAGGCCATTAGGCGGGGGTAGGTTGACAGTCGGCTTTTGTTAACCCGACACAAACGCGTAGGAGACCTGTCGCGCCCTAATGAATTAACTTCTACCCTATGGCCAGGGCTCTTCGGGTCCTAGCATCAGATTTATTCGTGGACGCGCTATGCTCGCTATTCAACTCCTAGAAAGGCAATTGAGCCCGCCGTCCATCCGAGGCAGTAGGAGTCCTGGCTGGTTAAATGTCTTAGGCTCCGAATGCCACTCGTAACCATTGCAACTCAATTCTGTACATCCTCTCTTTTTGACGTCACTAAACGCGTTGACTCGGATTCAGCCAATCAGGTAATACTAGCCCGAATTAGGTTGGGAGATTGACAGGGCAGATCCCAAATCTGTCTCCGGTGCAATGCGAAGTGATGTAACAAGTCAAGCGTGAGCGGTAACGAGAAGCAGGAACAAAAATATTAAAACCACTGCTAATTGCCGATTTGCATGGAAATCTTTGGTAATGTTCCTCTGGTTGCTCTGGTTGTGTATTTCAAAGGGATATCTGTAGAGATCGTTGCCTCGATAGCTTCCTGTCTCTCTCTTCGCACCTTTCGTGGACTGGCCACCGCGTTCTCCACTTGGCTCCTGTCTATCACCTCAGATCGAAAAGAAACGAGAGATAGTCTTTGGATATATAAGGAAACTTTGCCTACGGGCAAGATTGTTCACGACTTTTGTGAGGTTGTTCTCGGCTCTTAACCCGACTGGCTCGGACTCGTCATTTCCATTCCACAGCACTTCTGTACTATCGGCCAGTCCTTATTTTAACATGTCGATACTTCGCAAGCGCATTTTTGGCTTCATTGCATTGCTGACAGCGGCTTATCTAATATTTTGCAAAGATTTCGCTGGGACTGGGGTTGGCTTGGTCACCCGCAGTACGAACAGTAATCAGTCTCAGTCAGGTCTCGCTGCCTTCGAAACCCTTGGTAACCATGATCACAGCTATCCCAAGTATGTGGCAGGTGATACCACAGAAGAAAAGATCCATCTTCTTAAGAAGCTGCAAGATCTGGAACAGCAGGAATTGCACTATCAACAGTTAGATAAATCGAGACAAAAGTTCCTGCTCCAAAATGCCTTTGGTGACCCAACCCAAGCTCCTGCGTTGCTAGAAAATGCCACATTTGTCACTCTCGCGCGTAACAGTGATTTGTTGGGACTCATGAACACAATCAGGTCTGTGGAAGACAGATTCAATAACAAGTTCCATTACGACTGGGTCTTCTTGAATAACGAACCCTTTACGGAAGACTTTGTAAAGATTACCTCCAATCTGGTATCGGGAAACGCAAGATTTGGCGTGATTGGTCTAGATCACTGGAGCTATCCAGAGTGGATTAATAGGACTGCGGCTGCTGAAGTACGAAATAAAATGAGAAATGCTGGCATAATATACGGAGATTCTGAATCATATCGGCATATGTGCCGCTATGAAAGCGGATTCTTCTTTCACCACCCACTAATGCAGGAGTATAGATATTACTGGAGAGTGGAACCAGACACCCTGTTGCATTGCGATATCGATTACGATGTGTTCAAATACATGAGAGAGGAAAAGAAAAAGTATGGCTTCACGATTGCTTTACGCGAATACGTTTCTACCATAGAATCACTATGGGATGTCACTCGGCAGTATCTTAGCAAAGTCCCCGAAGCATTGAATTCTAACAGCTTATTGGAGTTCATAAGTGACGACTACGGCGTCTCGTACAATTTGTGCCATTTCTGGACCAATTTTGAAATTGCCGATATGGATTTCTGGAGGTCTCCTGTCTATCAGGACTATTTCGACTTTCTCGATAAGGCTGGTGGATTCTTCTACGAGCGATGGGGCGATGCTCCTGTGCACTCAATAGCTGCATCGCTCTTTCTGGACAAGAAAGAGATCCATTTTTTCGACGACATTGGATATACGCACCCACCCTTTACACATTGCCCTATGAATCCTATTGAGCGCGGGCTGACCTGCTCCTGCTTACCTACACAGAACTTTGACTGGCAGTCCTACAGCTGTACAAGACACTTTTACAAAGCCCAAAATATGGCTCTGCCTGATAATATCCCTAATACCTAAACGACTGTATTTTGCATCTATGACTAATGAATGATATATTTAATTTTCTTTATTTAATATATGAAGAGCTATCGCTGTGCTGCAAATCCTTTTCAACTTTGCAGGAGAATATTAGTCCGACAAATCGTCAGTCTTATATACTTCGACAAGTCCAAGGGTTCTTGCCAGACATCAGCGTAGTTATCAAACGGCCTAATCCAAACGCTATTGATTGAATCATTAGTAGTTTATGCTCGACATTGGCGATTCCCCTTTCAAGAACGCATTGGCGAACATAAAGTTCTCTGATATGGACTGGTTTTCCTTGAACTTTTCCAGGAAATTGAGCTTACGGCCTGCTTCACAATCAGTAGCAGCAAACTCCACTTCGTTCTTCCAAGTAGCGTAATTCGTTCCCTATTCGCCCAATCTTATGCTGTGGGACATAAAAGATGGCTTCACCGTGTTCAACATTTGGAAATTGTAATTGCCTACCAGTTGTTTGTCTTTCGAATGTTGTATTTATGTTTAAATGAAATGATTGATTACTATGAACTAAACGTTATCAGCCCCTGCATGCATATTATCTGCTAAGATCTGCAGGCTACTCGGAGAGTTCATTGCTATAAGTTTCCAAATTTTTCCATGGCACTCTCAAATATTCGCAACTTTTAGAGCAATTTTTAACCAGCCAACCCGGTGGATGGCTCCTGAAAAGAAGAACTAGAAGTATTGTGCTCCAAAACCTCCTAGTCGACTCCTCAGTTCGATATAGCAATATGGATATATGGCTGCATGTCCACGCTTTCACCAGTCTATTCCTTCGACTTTCTACATCCAGACAGTGTCAATGTCGTGAAATGAAACGAGTAGGATTGGCCGCATTCGACACGAAACACAGGTCAGCGTTCGACGACCTGAGCTCAAGCATCCTCCAGGAGCAGGTGGAGCAGCTCAATACTCAGCTTTCAGTGTTCCAGTCGGCTTTGGCGTATTTTGCCGTCGAACATGCCGCAGATATTCGAAATAATCCCGACTTCAGGGCAGAATTCAGTCGTATGTGTACAGCCATAGGTGTGGACCCTTTAGCCGGTTCTTCTTCCAACAACCAGGGCTCGCTATGGGCGAATATGCTGGGTAAAGATGTGAACGACTTCTATTTTGAGCTGGCCGTGCGAGTCATAGAGATATGTCGTCAGACGAGGGATACGAATGGAGGACTGATATCAGTTTCTGAAATGAAAGCTAGGTTAGCCGATAAATCACAACTACGGCCAATCGAAGTCACTGAAGACGATATTGAGAGATCTGTAAAGAGCTTGAAAAGCCTTGGTAAGGGTTTCGGGCTAGTTGAACTGGGCAACTATAAGAAAGTCATGATACGCAGTGTTCCGTCAGAACTCAGTAACGATCAAGCTATAGTTCTCGGTGCTTGCGAAGCTCTGGGTTATGTCACGGTAGGCATGCTCCATGATAACCTTGGCTGGATACATGCTCGGTCCACAACTGTGTTAAGCGACATGGTCTCTGCAGGCATGCTTTGGGTCGATACTCAGGGAGTAGAGACAGAGTACTGGGTTCCCTCCTGGATTTCGTAGGCGGCTTGCTTGTAACAGCATTAGCATAGTGTTAGAACTCAAAATGGTAGCAGCTTGTTCAGATTCTTCACAACTAAGCGCACGGATAGCACAGACGTCAGGTGCTTGAGAACCAGTCGAGGGGTAGATTATTTACTATTGCATTTAACCGTATCAATTGATTTTATGAAATTGATTAGGTCGGGTATTAGACAGGAAACACCAAGGTCCCCCTGATTTATTACTTACTATCTGCTTGTAAAATTCTGGATAACGGATGATAGCGGTTAGGTCTGTAAAACGCACTCGCATGTTTACTTCTGCATCTCACGCGCAATCTTCGTGATCTGAGATTAACTACACAGCTTCTCTGGTCAGCTTCGGTCTATAATGGCAAATGATTCTCAGGCCGAGAGTACTCAGTTATGGGAGACACTACTCAAGTCGGCGGGGAACGTCACTTCACCTCCCTCGGCTGCTCTGTTGTTACTAGGTAAGGCAGCCAGAGACCACAAGGTGAGCGCTACGGGTCCGGGCAGAGCCCGACTGCTGCTCGCGGAGCAGGTTCAGAGCAGGCAATGCCAGTACTCCCCATGGTGGTGCTGTGCCGGGGGGAACATGCTTGCGAAGCGAGCACAACGGGCCCGGGGCAGCCCCCTCGGCCGTCGGAGGTGTGGCTGCCCTGGACCCCTTTGCGCTCCGGAGGCGCGCCCGACACTTGCGCACCTAACTCAAGACTTACGTTATCACTAACCAACCAGGCCCAGGTGAACCGGCACAGACGCAAGTGATAAATCGAATACAGAAGAAGTCGTTAGACCCGAACAACCCCAAGATAGCCAACAAGTTTGGTCTGGGATATACATATGTCGACTTTAAAGATGATAACAACGACAGTCTTTCGCATCTCGATATTTACACACTGGATATTGGTTCATTGCAGAATATCGATTCGGATTGCGAGAGCGACGAGGACGAAGGTGTCAGCAGTGCAGCCCAGTCGGCTGTCGGAGCGAGTGAAAATGGAAATGTAACCTCCAATTCGACTGAAGATTCTAACGTTGTCGAATACGCTTCACAACCTACAGTGGGTAGTACCGAAAATGGATCCTTCAAGCATGATGCCGCGGTGCGGTACGTGATCCAGGTGTTGTCGAGGGTTGAATCACTCAGACAGCGATTGCTAGTGGGTATTTTGTTTGATTGGAACGATGATATCCGGCTGTGGGCTAGGCAACTTCGCGATTGGATTGAAGTAATTCGTGAAGCATCTGCTGGATTTGACAATAAAACCACTATCAGTGAACTTCAAGCTAGGCTACAGACATATTCACCTCCGCAGGGCTTTGTTTCGGCGGCCTCAATTCAGAATGCCGCAGTTGCTGCTCCCGATGCTCTTGCTAGTACAGTTAGGACTGATGATGAAACTAGCGAATCCAGAGATCCTTCTCTAGCTTCTCTATCTAATGTGGAACTTCCGCTAGAAAAGGGACAATACGATTTGCCATTGGGAGTTGATCTACTCATAGCCACAGTGGGTTCAGAAAAACTTGTCTCTAGCTCGCTGTTGACCTCATCATCTACCAGCCAACAACGGTATTCGGAAGACACCATAGACTATATTCAGCAGTTTCTACGGACGGTAGCCATGAAACACGGTGGATCCGTGGTGTACACGCCTTATTCGTTGGAAATTCCGTTCGACGGATTGACAGATGTCATTTCTGAACGACTGCAAATTCCCATATTTGCAAAACCACAAAAACTAGTGCTGCCTACTCTATATAGACGGGCAGTGCCAAATATTGTAGACATTGACAAGCTGGTTGTTCCAGCCGGGTGGGATTCACAAGGTAAGATTCTGGCAGTGCGCGAAGGATTCGCCATTGATGAAATTAACGACAACTGGATGTTGTTGAAAAACAACACAAGCATCAAGAATTATGAAGGTACAGTGCTCACAGATTTTGATTCAGCTTCTGCGAGAGAAGAAAAGCCCGTTAGTAGTATAGATTTCCAGGAGATTCTAAAAACCCATTATTCCACACGTAAACGGGAACGCGGGGCCGCCACCAACCCGGCGACTTCACCTCAGACGCCGCTTCGTAGCAGTCACATTACTGACCGTCACACTACGAATCAACAGGCGAGTATTGGCGGCATTCAGCTTGAAAGTGTCGAGGAAATGGTTAGACGACTCAAAGTGCGACAGCCAGTGGCCCCAGATTCTCCTATTACACCGGACAGGTCAGGAGAAAGGTCTGAATCGACTACACCTAGCTCGTCTAATCAGAATAAGGTTCTTGCCAACTTTTTCCAGCATCTTCTTACTAAGCATAATAGCCCTGGTGGCCCCGATGATGTATAATTTTATGATGTCCAAACATGTACAATACTTAACATGACCCCACAATCCCTCTCGCGTGGTGGTGATAAGAGTTGTAACTTTATAGATAAATTAATAAATACATGTACAGTACAATAACTCGTCAAAGTTTTTGGCTATTCTATCTCCATTTCAGATAGGTTAGCTATTTCTTCGTTGTCAACAAAACTATTGCCGCCAAACGCGTCATCTTGGTCACTAGACTCGTCGACCAGTCCTTCCAGCTCGGGGAGTTTAAGTACACCTCGATCCACGGCAGAAAAATCAAATGAGTAAGTGTGTTCCTCCAGAGCTTTCTTGAGCAGATCAGACGTAACAGGATCACCTGGAGACAAGCTGAGAGCATCATTAAAATTGTCAATGGCCTGCATCGTCCTGTTCGCCATCAGATTGACTAGACCCATTGATGTGTGGATTCCCGAGTCTTTGGGAGAGACTCTCAGCACCTCCTCAAAGTATGAGAGCGATTTGTCATAATCTTCCAAGCGTCGGTAAACATGGCCCAGGTTTGATTTTATTGACAGCCATGATTTTGGATCTGATTCAAGGTCCGAGGCAACTTCAAGGGCTTGTAAGAAGAGAGATTCGGCCTTTTCATACTCCCTTTTTTCGTAGCATACAACGCCTAGCTCATTCAGAAGCAATGGGTCAGACTTGCAAATATTGTACGAAGTAGCCAGATAGTCGTCAGCTAGAGTGATATTGCCCAGTTGCAAATGCTGCATGCCTAGGAACAAAGTCGGAAGATGGGACCCTGGGAATAGGCGGGCAGCCGTGGAGTATGCCGAGATAGCCTGTTCGTGTTCTTTTTCGGCAGCAAAGGTATGGGCAAAGCCAACCCAGGCTGGTGCAAAATAGGGATTCATCATGGAAGCCTTGCTGAAGTACCTACGGGCCTCACTGATTTTATTTATTGCCATATAATACACTCCGACAGCTTGCCATGATACAGCTTCTTGTGGACTGGACGCAACTAGTTCATGTGCCAATTGGAAGAGACGGTTGCGGGAACCAAGTTCATATAAGCATGAGAGATAATTTGGCAGTGCCGAGAACTTAAATTTATCATAGGACAGAATTTTTTCGCACACTTTGAGACATTCTTTGTGACGGTTTTGAGTAAAAAGTAGATCTGCATGGCTTAGAAGTACGTCGGGATTCTCTGCCAGTCCATAATAGTCTTTCAATAATGTATGCGACTCTTTGTAGTCGCTCAGGTTGATGTACTTCCCTAGGCGAATAGAATACAGAGCTTTTACTAGCTCAGCATTTGCAGCACCCGTGCTTTTTCCGAAGTCCAAGGACTTGAGCAGATCCCACTCTTCTTGAGGGGTCATGAGATTGTTGGTTATAAGTTGATCATATGATTCGTAACATTTGGCATCGATTTTGACCGCCTCTTTATAGCATTCTTTGGCCCTATCGAAATTATTATCGTTAGTGTATATCTGACCCCTGAGGAAGCATAGAGATGCCTCGACTTTAATTCCAGTCTCTGAAGTTGGAATCATCGCAGTTATGTTAGGTGCTATTAAGCTGGTTGAAGATGAGTTCGCCATTGAAAGAACTGTGTTTGAAGGCTCGGCCGTTGACTTTATTTGCAAGGGTATTGCGGCTCGAGCAGCGGCAGCTGAAGACGAGGAAGAAAATGGAATTGATGCTGAAGAGTGGGTTACCGTAGAAACAGATGCTTTTGAAAGGGATGATGAGGGTCGTGCTTGAGAAGATGCCGTTGTGTCCCTGTTTTTGAGCCTCTGCGCCGGCCCTGATCCAGAATCCGATTTGACAGCTGGGTATGTTGGATCCAAGTCCTGAGGACCGAGCTGGTTTGAGCCTGACCCTGACATCGCGTCAGTCTTCTGTCTGGAGTCATTACCGTTTCGGCTTGTATTCGTAGTTCCATCAAACAGCCCTAGGTTAGTTCCATCTATGGTGACCATGTTGTCATTATCAGTCACACTCTGCCTAGGGCCAGTGGGAAGCACATCGTTTGTCTCGCCAATAACTTCCAAAGCAGACTCCCATTGACCCATGTTACACAAGCTGAGGCCTGCTAAGTATCGACATTGTAGCGAGCTGCGACATTCAGGTCGTGAGATCAGTACGTTGTGAGCTCTTCCAAAGTTCCCCGCAGCAAAATGAATTTTGGCCAGCCAGTACGCATCATTGATATCATCGCTCAGTGTCAGAATTTTATCTCCTACGAACTCTGCTGTCTTATACTGATGTTGCATCAGCGCATCCTGTCTCCATTGCCGCAGCCTGTCTACCTGGGACAGGGTCTTTGCAGGGTACGAGCTATGATCTGGTTTGATAGGACCGCTTTTGCCGTGGCTCCTGCCATTTCCCGACAATCCATTGCTAGAACTTGAACCTAATCTTGTGGACAATGGACTATCATATGAATCCATCTCTCCACTCTTTTTAATAACCGCTTCTTCCTGCTCAACGGTGTAAATATGAAAGTTCATGAAGAAACGATGTGAACTGATCATCTAAACAGTACGGCTGAATCAGCTGGATTTCATGCCTATGGACATATTCGAGTATCGAGGGTTGAAAATTGCCTACTATTTATTGTGAATAGAATATTTCATTGGTATTTTCTAGTTGGATAGGTCGTCAAGGTTGTGTTTTATTAACTTTTACTCCCTTTGGTTCCTCCTCCTCTTCGTTATAGTCTGGTCTCATCTCCGTATTGCGGGTATCAGCAGTTATCGTCTGCGGCCCCAACCTGGCTTTTCTAACAATTCGGTCTGTCAATTGAGTCTGTTTCTTCGTCTTTCTGTTATCGTTATCGTATTCCTCTTGCTTGATGAAGATGTCGGATGATCTAGATATGGAAAGTGATAGCACCGGTGATGAGGTGGCCTCCCAGCCAGAACAGAAGAAAATGAAAAAGTCTTTGAAGAGAAAGTTCCTCGTCCCGCCGGCTTTTATCGTCGAGCCTGCCAATATCCAGACAAAGGTGTCAATTGCTGTGAGTATTTTTCTACGGATATTGAATATCTAAGTTGTTGTGTAGATAATTTAGTCCTGATTGTGGAACTGTGTACTAATATTTCTAGGATTTACGTGATCTGGAACTATATATTCTGTCAGATGGCCATGGACCACCTGCTCCCAAATGGCTGAGCATTCGCAATCGTTCCTTTATTAAAAATGTCGTCACCTTATTAATTCCTGGACTGGAGGCCGGTAATTTTGGTATTACCAGTACCAAAGATGCGACGCCCAAAGATCTGACACCCAGCAATGGCGCTGAGGACGACTTTTTTGCAAAGTATTTCAGCCATGCGTGGCCTACCCGAGCTCCTGGAACCAGTGACAAGCTATTCTCGGTTATAGGCACGTTCATGGAAGTTCCCTTTACCAAGGCGGAAAAGAAGAAGCACCTGCAATCGGAACTCGGTTCATCAAACGGTCGTAAGAAAAAGTTAACACCAGAAATGCTTCTGCTCTCTTTGGACAAGATAGTAGAACAAGGTTACCCATTGCATCCAGACATTCCAGGAGTGGATGCTGTGGTGAATAGTGCACAGAGTTTAGGCACTGTCCCGGAGTCTCTCTCTCAACAGTCCAGCCCACCTACTAGCGATAGCTCCGAGAATGCCCAAAATAGACCGGCTGGACTGCCGGCTCCCTTTATTGGACAGGGCGATGACTGGGTTCAGACGCAAAATCTCAATTCGGCAGCAACTAGAATTTTCGCTATCGACTGTGAAATGTGCGATACCAGACTGGGAAAAGAACTGACCCGTGTCACAGTTCTCGACAACACAGGCATGGTTCTCTTAGATGAACTGGTGAAACCGTACGAGCCCATAGTAGATTACCTCACACAATATTCGGGAATCACCGAAGAGTTGCTAGCGAACGTGACTACCAGGCTGGCTGATGTTCAAAAGACCATACTAGAGATGATTTCGTCGACAGATATTATCCTCGGGCACTCATTGGAAAGCGATCTGATTGCCCTGAAAATGAGCCACCCCAGAATCATCGATACAGCCATCATATACCAGCATCCCAAAGGTAGTCCCTGGAAGCCGGCCTTGCGTTGGCTGACATCAAAATACTTGGATCGCGAGATACAGACGAACGGTGTCCAGGGACATGACTCAGTGGAAGATGCTAAGGCTTGTGTTGATTTGCTCGAAGCGAAGCTGGAACATGGACGTGATTTTGGTGTTAATAAAGTCCGGTCTATCAACTTTGTGAGAAAGCTGGCCACTGGTGACCCGCCTAAAACAACCGCTATAGCCGACTACGGGGTTCCTCACTGGCATGAGGAGTACGCCAAAACTGTGGTTTCCTGTTTTTCGGACGACGAGGTCGTAGCTAATGTGGTAAAGTTCTCGCAATCGTACGATTTCGTATGGGGACGGCTGCGTGAGCTCGAGAGGGCCAAGGGCTGGCTTTCGGATCATGAGCGCGTCAGTGACGAAGAAGTTGAACGGCATTATAAGCAGCTGAGTGCGCGACTGAGCAAGCTATACCAGCAGCTGCCTCACAACACAGCTCTCGTAATCATGGGTGGTTCAGGCGACCCACGAGAAATGACTCGTCTCCGCAAAATCAAGGAACAGTACCAGCACGACTACAAAACCAAGAAATGGGATGAAATCGAGACCGAATGGACCAACGAACAAGTCATGGAACTGGGTAGAGCTACCGATCGTGCCCGTTCAGGCGTCTCTTTTCTCACCATCAAGTCCGCTGACAACGAGAACGGTCTTCACAGAGGACCCGTCCTTACCATCGGCACAAAAGCTCCGTCCACACTCCCGCCCGGCACAGACGATGGCTACAGCGGCAGCGCGACTAAACGCAGCCGCAGCGAGACGCCCGGCCCATAGACCTCTTCCTGTATATTATTTATTTGTCAGTGTTGCTAAGTAGGCTGCCTCCGGCGGCCAGGCCCAACTGTGGGGCATGCCTCCGAGGACCGCGGCGCTGCGAGCACCCGACCCGTAGTGCTCGCTTCGCGAGCGTCACTCCGGGAACACACCTCTCCTCGCTCGACGAAAGCACCTGCGAAGGCCGCAGAACCAACGGCCTCCTCGAACTGCGCTCGAGAAGCTATCGTGTCTGGGGCAGCGCCCCAGCGCCCCAGCCGCCGGAGGCGCGGACTCCGAGAGCAGCTAGCCACGGGGTCTGGGACAGCGCCTCAGTCGCTGGAGGCAGAGCAGGGAGTCTTCGTGGGATATTATAAATACTATTATCTATCGTCAGGCAAACGCCTGCCAGGTAGGTTGTCGGGTCGGCGTTAGGATGGCGGGGCATCGTCCATGCTGACGTCTCCGTCTGCGGTAGCAGTTGGGTTCTCATTGACGACCGGGGCGACGACCTCGGCTGTCGAGGGCACCACTGCCGAGTCTACTGGGACCGTGATAGATTCGGGGACGGCGGTGCTGATTTCTGTGCTGTTTGTGCTGGCAACCCGCTCTTCTTCTGGTCCCTCATTAGTTACTGTTGTGTCCTGGGTTGGGCCATCAGCAGCTGGTACTGGCCCATCTACAGAAGACGTAGGCTGCTCGGCGGGCGGTAATGATGCAACGGATGTTGTTGCTTGGTCTGGCGATGCCGTCTCGGGAACTACTGCTGTCGCCACTTCTTCTGTGATTTTAGTATCCTCGCCGGTCGGTAGTGATACTGGCTCGGTCTTTACAGGCTCGTCGGTCGAACCATCCATTTCAATATCGCCGTCAGTTGCTGGTTTCGCTTCTGCAGGCGCGGACTCGGATTTGACTGCTTCAGCGGCATCTACTCCGCCACTGGCGGTGGTTTCTTCAGCTTCTTTTGATTCCTCGTCGTTGGATCCACCAAAGTTAGCCGCCACGATACCGGGAATGGCCTCGCCGCCAACAGCACCTCTGATATCAGCGGCCGTCAGGCTGTCAGCCGATTTGTTCTCCTCAACCACCTTGTCCTGCTTGATAGGATTCAATTTACTGACATCCAGCAGGTCATCCTCGTCGCAGTCCTTGACTGCAATATCGACCACGGATGAGTCGTCGCCAGTAGCCACCCACATTTTCACCGCGAACCCCAGAGTCGGTTCCTGGATGCCTCCGTTCTCCTGTCTGGCAGTAGAACTGCCGTTGATATTGGGCGAGTCCACATTCAACGCTGACGAGCCGTCGCCCAGGTTCGGTATAGGAGTACCTGAAGATCTGTTTGGCGTGCCGGCAATGGCCGAGCTCGCTGTGCCCGTGGCCCCAGAGCCTGTCGCAGCTGCCGCACCCGACCCAGCGCCAGCTGCAATGCTGGTCCACTCCTTCGACCAATGGACCACCCTGTCCTCAATGTCGTAGCTGAACGCCGAGTGCGCAACGTGCCGACCCTGTCTATAAAGCGACCGCCTCGACATCTCTCTCCTTAAATTACAGCCAATAAATACCACGCGCGCCGGTGCAGGAGCTACGGTGAATCGTCGCAACGCGTCCGAGTTTTTCAGGCTCGACACCGAACTCGTGAACCTCGTCCTCCAGGCTGACTGCTATATAGAGGTCCAGGTTTAGGGCCCAGATGACAGGACGCAGGGTCCATTTCAGGGGCGGGTTGCCTCCGGCGGCCGGGCGCTGCCCGGACCCGTAGTGCTCGCTTCGCGAGGGCGTTGGCTTTGTCTGTCTGTCCTAGGTGTATGCCCACCTCAAAGCCAACGCGCTCGCGAAGCGAGCACTACG